>JABUQX010046270.1:0-34142 GCA_015478945.1 Trachelipus rathkii | reverse complement strand
ATATATATATTATACTTATACAATACATACATACAGATTTCTGCCCCGAGCCCCACCCTTCTTATTGGAGGGTCCACACTGCCTCTCAGGAAGCCTGGTCACAGCACTAGGCCAGGTTTCCACAAGGTCAAGAATTAGAAGTTACGCGAGTAATACGGTGGGTACGGGGACAGCGTCGAGGGCGGGGCACTCCAGAAGGAAGTGGCTCCATGCTTGGTGTCGCTCCTACCGGGGTATACTACGACATCTAGTGCAGACTAGGACTATAACCGTTGCGAGTTTGGAATCTGAAGCTTACTAATATGTTGCATAAGATTTGCGGTGGTGGCCTATCTGCACCCGGGCGAGGTTAATATCTGCGTCTTCTTCTGGACATGATTTCTTCGTAGGGAGATGTTTGGGGATGGTGCGGGTGTGGTTTAGTAGATTGTTATTGGGGCGATTACTGTAGATATGTGTTAGTTTAACTTGTGTCATTGGATGTGACGAGAGCCAAGACCCTATTTTGGGCGCCGGGGGGGCGGCTTGTCTTAGGGAGGGGGTAGGGACGGAATGTTGTTTTGTAGAATGTCGGATTATAACAGTGGCTGGTCGAGGCGAGGGAGGGGATTTTCAGTCTTCTGTGTCGGGGCGGGGGTTTGGAGCGTGTATTTGGTGGCAATGGATGCGGTTGCGAATTGGAGTGTTTTCTGCGAAAGAATCCAATTGAAATCTAGAATGTCCCTTACCATCTTCAAGCTGGGCAGGGATGGAAAAGAGATGTGTGATCTCGTTACATGAGTAAATGCTGGCATGGGGTTGTTTTGGTCACATCAGTGATTATTCTAAGGCAGTGTTTTGCTTGTAAACTTGCAAGTTGTATTGTAGGGTGTGGAATTGCGTAGACTACTGCTGGCAGAACCATGAAACGGATGCCAGGGAGGCATCATCAGTTATACATTAGTCTGAGGAGTTGTTTGTAGATTGAGGTAAGGGGTGTCTTTTCTGTCGCTGAAGTTGTGGCTGGGAAGAGAGTTCGCGAGCTGAGAGTGTTTAATTCTCTCCGTTTGGGTTGAGGACAGTTAATCTTTGGTCGGGATTTGCTGGGGGAGGAACGGTCATATGTGTGTCCGTAAGTGATCCTAACTTATTTTTGGTTTTGTTTAGGGGAAAGGAGGTTTGTTGTCTCACAGTTAGGATATTGGATGGCATCGCCCAGAGTGCAAGGAATTGGTGGCGGTTCAGGTGGTTAGCGCGCAGGGTACATGGAGGATTTATAGGGCGGGAAGCTGTTCATTGATTGGTGAAGTAGCCAAGCTGATCTAGTAATTGTACGGTGATTCTTGGGCTGTGCTGCGCTGCGCTGTGTTTACAAGTGGGTGTTGAAATGAGGACTTGATGTCGTCTGCGGTAGAGTAATTTTAGTTTGGTGGGATTGGTTTCGGTCAGGGGGGCAGATCTGCTGTGCAAAGAGATTGAGAGGAGATGGAGAGCGAAGAATGGCGCCCTGTGGTACGCTCGTTTTGCGCAGTTGAGTGGAGCTGGTGCACGCTGAGGGTGTTTCTCATGAAGGACATTTGGCAAATCTATGGTGAGGAATATTTTGAGAAGCCACTTTTTTATCATTAGTTTTCTAGGGGGGCATTGAAGAACTTTTTTTCTGTACTAAGGATACTATGTGCGGGACAGTGTCAAGAAGGTCTCTGTAATACTCGCCGCATGGCTCGCGCTAGTATGGAATCTGTGTTGATGGGGATTGGTTTGAACAGCCATAATTATGTGTGTAGCTGTTGGATGGGGAGGTTGCAGCGGCCTGGTTGGTTGTTGAATGTTATTCGCCTTTAAATACCATGTTGTGAATTCTGGGAGGTTGATGTGTGGGGGATAGTTTTTTTTAGATATTAGTTTCATTCCAGCAGTTTGCTTCGATGTGTGCGAGAGAAGAAGATTTGGGCGATAGGAGGTATGGCGAATTGGGGTCGCTTTTGTTAGGTTTCAATTTTGGCGGATAATTGACAGTGCTTCGTTTCCAGCACGTGGCGGTTATAATAAGTTTTCCAGGATTTGTTTAACACACACTTTCTGTATTGAGGAGGCAAATTGCTTTTCCCTCCTAGGGTTTCAGGTGGAAGTTTGAAATTGAGTCTGGTCCCTTTGGCTTGGCGTGGAATTTTTAAGGTTTTTTGATTGTGTTGTTGAATGGCATTGTTTTGTAAATGGATATGGTTAGTTTTTGATCTGAGGGAAGTTTCTTGAGTTTATTGTTTTTTGTTAACCTACTAATGGGGAGAGGTAGGTTTACGGGAGATCATGTAGCGTAGTGTCTCTTGCCCGAGGCTTGTGCTGCCTTGTTGTTTTATGGGGAAGGGAGTGAGTGTGGTCGCGGCAAGGTTTGGGGATTCGTGTGAGGCGAGGGGGTCTTGTTTTGGCTCGAGATTAGTTTAGTTTTTTGATAACCTCTTGCCAGGCTTTCTTATTATCTATGCGTGAGGATATTTGTTTTGTAGTATTCTGAAAACTTTGGTATTAGTACGTGTTAGCATGGTTATGAGATTTGAAATTCCTGCAGTGTTATAGGTTAGTTATGCTTGGTTAGTTGATTGTCTTCAACTGTGTGAATCATGGTCTGAGTGCTTTGGATGGGAGTTCCTTTGATTCTAATAAAGTTGACTGATTTCGGGGGAAGTTTAGGATTGTAGGATTCGCTTATAAAGGAATTTTCTTTTTTCTTCTTTTTTTTTGCTTGTGGGAGGGGGGGGGACCCCCCTTTTTTTTAGGTATGTAAAGATTGGCTGATTGATGCATGTGTCTGTTTTAACGGTGAATGGAATGGAGGTGTTTAATGATGTTCTGTCATGTATTGGTGTAGGGTTATGAGGGATTCGACTGATGCGTTTGTGGGAATTCTGTCCAGTTAGCTGTTTTTTGTAGTTAGTAAATTGTGGTTGTCTTTTTTTTGGAGATTGGGTGGGGGCGGTCAGGGAGATATCTGAGGATAGGGAGTGATCTGACTTGCACAGGTCAAAGTGCGTTCGTGTCCCAGGTTAGTCTGTTGATGATGGACGAGGGAGGCTAGAGCAAAACTGTGACGTCTGGTGAAGGTAGGAGTATGCGTTTCGCTTGGGGAGGATTTGATGGGTGCGGGAGGTCTGTTTGAAGGTTACATGACTATTCAGGATTCCAAATTCACAATTAAGGAATATGGTTGCCTCGGGGAATCAAGCTCCATGAGCGGCTTCAGTCCTTCGGACCAGGCAGGCGCGTCGATTGTCCGCGTGATGCAATTTAAATCGGCCAGTATCCACATGGATGACGATTTCACAAAAGTCTGCTGGACTATGTTGCTATTGTTGATAAGGGAGTCGGAGTCGAGGGTGTCTTTGGTTGACGGGTTGGGCGTCCGGACAGATCGAGGTGCCGAACCGCGAAAGGCTACAAGAGACGTGACGTATGTTTGTAGCGCGTGGTCTTGTTCAGGAGCGTAGTAGCAACAAAGATGGGATTTTTATTAATGCATGGCGAGGGAAGGTTAAGTGTGGAAAGCTCCGTTCGAGATAGTTTGATTCATGACCCTTCATCGGAATTACTGTCTGTTTGTGTATCAGTTGTTTCAAAAGGGAGAGTGTGTGACGGAAGAGGTTTGATGCCATGGGGAACACTATGGCTACGTATAATCTTGTTTCACCTAGTAATATAACCTTATATATTATATGAAAGATCCCTGTGTACGACTACGAGTCTGATACTTTATAGAAAACCGTAATAGTCCCGGATAGCTTACAACAGAACTGCTGAGATGTTCTTGCGGTCAACTTGAATTCTTCTGTGAGGATCTCTTATAAAACATACTATAGTTAAAGTGATATAATGTTTAAAATTATGCAATATATGTCATATACCTCATGAACTAAATGACGTAGTCGTTAGATAGAATAAAGTTACTTTAATCTAATGTGATCACAAAAAAGTTTCATTAACCCTACCCATAAACTCTTTGAAACTTATAAATAATAATTTATTCATTTTTTTTTAGTCAAAGATATATTGAGTAAGCTTAGATCTTCACCTTAATCACAGCAATCGGTTGTACTTTAATAATCTCCCTATTTACATATTTATTTGTTTAACTAGGCTTTATTCTGGGTTATATCTTGGAGGTAAGACCTCCTTACTTCCTGTTTCACTATATTAATTGTGGGGTTCTTTATCATATCACTTCCTCCCCACAACAAATATTTCTATCTTTTTTCCTGCTAGATAAACTAGATGAACCGCCCAATTTTTACATTCGGGCGTTAAAAATACTTAACTGGTAGGATTTCCAAGGTCAATCCTGGGCGTCATCTGTGCTAAAGGTATGTGAACCATATCACCCCTTCGGGATTAGGTGCAAACGCCCTAGCACCAGGTTTGGATCTTTTCACCCCTCTGGAACATCTATAAAAAGAAACTCCCCGCCGCTTAGCGCTGTCCTCCGGGCACATAACATACCTTATAGGGTCCGACACTCATGAGGGAGACCCCTTTGATTTAATAAACCATGTAAGACCTTAATTTGCCTCGGACCCAGATAGATTTAACGATTTCTGACCATGCACCAATTAAAGGACTTGCTCTTATGAATTGCACTTCGAATAATAATGCCATGATTCCCTCGACTTTGCCCGGAAGGCCTCTGTCTAACCCTAGCGATCAGTCACCTGGCATGTCCTCAAGGCCCCAGGTTCCCAAACGGTCGGGGCAACCCCGAAAAGGTGCCCCCGTCATAGTCGTTCTAAATTGTTTACTTCATATGCTTGCTCCTCCTCCGAGACTGCCAGCTGAAACCACTCTCGAAATACTCTTTATCGTCGATAGCAACACAGCGATCACATATTATCACTTCTGGAGAGCGAGAGCAACAGAACTAATCAAAATTAAAGCTTAAGATGCCATATTGAGATAAATTTTTTAGCGAATTGAGACTCCCCCCCCCCCAGTCACGATTAATGAAACGAACTTGGTCTCTTCTCGTTCAAAAGCAACTACCTGGAAACAAAATTTCTATCTTTATCATCCTTAATCTTCTCTTGGAAACATCACCTGTTACTTTTCACCTCCTGATGAAATCAAGAAAACTCATTCGAATGCACATTTTTTTTAGAAGCAGAAAAATGAAGATATTGCTGCTATTCTAAGAAATCTACAACATAAAAGATTTCATGTTACTAACGTTTACAGATTTCTTTCACGTCGGGAACTCGCCTGATGACCCAAAATCCTTGTTTACTACTGGACTTCTTTAACGCCCCTTTTTCTACCTAAACTAAGGTGAAAATGGAGTTTACAAGCTAATGTGTTCTTACTTTTATTCCCCCACCCAGACGTTGCTTTAAATGTCAGCAATTTGGTAATCCCCGATAAAAAAAACTGTAGGGGACCGCATGACATTTGCCAAGTCTGTGGAGAAGAATTTCACATTCTCTATGAAAACACACCACCACTCTGTAAAAACTGTGTAGGACCTCACAGTGCCTCTTTACTTAAATGCCGTCTTACCTGTTTGAACAGGAGGTTTTGCAATTATGCACCATACAAAAATTGAGGAGTAGAGATGCCATGCATTAGCTTGAAGACAAATATCTTACAAGATCAAGCAATCTTATGTTAACAGATTGCAGCGCCTCCCCATTCGGTGAAATTATCAAACTCACTTTCACACAAATTCCAGTAGAACTCATTTCGCAAAATCCCAGGGCTTGTTTACGAAACCTCAAGCAGTTTCTTGTAACCTGCAATCACAAAATTTTTCGTCCCGCCCAAAATGCCGTCTAAGCTCAGCCTCTACTTCTCTTCAACCACCATTCGTCATGGAGTATCTCACACATTGTTGATCACAAGATCCATCAAATGAAAACAAGATTTTGTTCTATTCCCATCCATATAAGCTTTGAGAGCCTTTCCTATCAAAGAAATTCTGCCACATTCCCCGTACGATTCGACCAAACTCGACAGTACATGATGGCTCGTGTGCGTTCTTCTTTCCCTCTATATCTGCCCTTACACGATCACATGTCATATTTTTGCTATCTACTAGATTTCACGAGGCATGCCTCTAAACATAAAATCAAAAAGATTAAGCCCAAAGGCAAAGTTTCTTATACTCTCAAATTAATAAATAAAGGAACTGCGAATCGAATTTCTGAAGGACAGGAGAGCATACTCAGGCTCTCCACCCTAATATGAGCAGAGGAAGGAGGCCAAGTTAAGATCTAGAGTACCTCGCTATAAGTTCTATCCTGTTATGAGCGAGGAATGCGCAGTTGACATGCAAGCTAATTGTGCCACTACAGTCAAAACGACAACTGGTCAAAGCATACCACACCAACCATCCAGACGAATTGGCTTGCAAGGTATTTATTCGTCATTGTGTCTCAAAATGAAGTCCTCCTATTATATATCTTCATCCTGAATTATTTATGCTTAATCTTCTTAGTCACTCCCACAACGATTCCTATTAGACAGAAGAAATGGACTCTACACGCCCAAAATAGCACATCTCCTGTATGTGACACAGTATCTCACGACCTCTTTCTAATGCTCTTGCGCTTCCGAGGGAGGTGAGTGTACAGATAGCCGTTCCAAGTACGCATATACACCGCAAACGCTCCATAGCATGGAATCTGTGATTTCTTTTGAGACAGATAGGCGTGAAAAGGAGACCACAGCAAAATCTCCGCATCTTAAGCATCAAATGTAATCAGTTATTCCAAAAATAGCCACCGTGAAGATTCAATGACAAAGTTCCAGCATCAAAACTTACATAACCTAAAAATTTCCACAATACTCGAGCTACAAAAACTTTGAGGACGAAATCCAAAACACCCTCTTCAAAAAGATTACACTTTAACTCTGGTAACACCTTCTACACTACTCTCTGAGATTCCATGGAAATTCAGACCTTCCATATACTCGCACACTTGTTCTGAATGGCTTGCTTGCAGACTACCATATGCCCCATTTACCAGGAATAAGCCGCACTCTCGCTCAGTCATCTCTCATATTGGACCTAACTCCAACACCACATAATAACATAGAACCTGGTTGAACTCCAACTAATATCACGAGTGCATAGGGGAAGAAGGGAAAACCCAAGAACCATATCGGCCAACGCCAAATATATTATGTACAACCACTGCCTAAAAATGCGTGATCGCAACAAGACCAAGATCTCTGGTGTGCTGACTATGCTTAACTCACCCAAACCTTTTCCGAAAGCATTTTTGCGAACCCACTCCCTGCGGGGTCCCACAAGATAGAAAGAGGTTATTATCTCAGTCTTTCTTCCTTAGAATCTTGTATCTCACGCATCTATTATATACCCCTAGCACCTAATATGAGACTATTTCTCAATAGACATATCAATCATAATATCTATAAATAATATTAAAGCATAAAAGCTGCGCTACATAGGAATAGTCGATGAGTCTTCACTAAATTTTAAATAGACTATTATAATTTAACCAATGCTTTCAAATCTATACTTAATAGAGTGTATATCATTAAAGAGTGCATATGTTGCAGGAACTTCAAAATTTCAGTAAAGAGAACCATACCCTTCGACAACATTTTTTGAAGACATTTAAGACGTTAGATAAATCTTGCAAAAATGGATAAAAGATTGGTAGAAGAGGCGCATTAATTCTCATTCATAGTTCTATCCATATTCTCTCAGGTCTCACTTGCAATATTAGACTTCATTGCAGTGGGCTAGCTTACGCTATTAATACTTTTGTCCAATAGATCCTACTCATCATGTTCCGAGATTATTACTTGTGACTTTCGACAGAAAGTTGATAGTTTTAGTCTTTTACTAAAAAAAACTTAGTAGATGCCAGAGGACTACCTTTTAAAGCTTGCAGTCTTCCCACTTCCAGTTTCTTACACGCTTTAGTTGACGATCTACTAATTTATTTCGAGTTCACTAAATAGGCTCCGTCACTCTGTCATCTATTGTTCTAATAGTCTAAAGATTTTTTTCATATTGTTGATGTATCTCCAAAATCCATTCTACAATCTTCGAGTGTGCCTTTATAGGCTACATGGAGAGACTCCATATATTATGAACGTTTAGATACACACACTTCTCATTGTAATATAAATATATACATAAAAACTACATAGTTTTAATTAAATTTATATTTAATTTATTTAAAAAATGCAAAAATATCGATTTGGTATGTTCACTCCCTCATTTCATCAGTATATAATATATATATAGGTATATATGAGGTCAAATTCTAAAATATAATTATGACATTCAGCTGAATCCGCAAAAATTAGAAATTATATATAATAAATCGGATATTAATCAATCCGAATAAGATTGACAATGAGGAATATTATTTTAATAAATAATGACGCGGTATATAATTATATATGTATATATATAAGGTAGATCGTACCTTATATAATATATATAATATATATATTATATAATATTATATAATATATTATATATTATATATTAATAATATAAATAATATATATATATATATATGATATATATTATAATATTAATAATATATATATTAATATATATATATAATACTCGTATATATAATATATATATTATAGTATATATATATATATAATATATAATATATATATATATATATATAATATCTATCCTTTTGACTTCATCTCTTAAAGATCTGCCTATCATCACCTGGTCCCGCTTATTGATAGCATTATAACGGCATGTAGACCATTACACCTAGTAGCCTTAATGAACTTGAATCGAGACAATATTATTATAAACCTCGATTCGCAGTCTAGCCGTTAGACCGAGCAGAGTAAGTAGGGTTTATCTTTTATCATACAGGCCACAATCATATTACTCACTCTCTCCTTCCAATATATAATCACTGTTTTATCCGATTGATTAGATTATAGCCATGCCATTATTTCTTCCAGCAAGCTTTTCCATATCACGGCAGGGAAGCTACTGCTCTCACGAGTGATCTTCCTCAGTAGTCGAGGCGTCTGTAACCATACTTATCGGGAACCATATAATAGAGTGTTGACACAAGCTAACTCACCGGGAGGAGAGAGAAAATAAACACTACAGGTAATTGAGAAGAGAGATAAGCAGCGAACACCGCAAGCGTTTTAGGTAAACTACTCTTCATGTTAACTTTATAATAATTTATCTTCTAAAGCAGCCACACTTTTGAGTATGTCGGCATTTAGATTCTATAAAGCAAATCGCAACTAAACATCGATATATACTATTAACATTTTCATAACTTTATACTTCCGACAGTCAGAGCGCCACAACTCTCTACACTTATGAAATCTTATCGTGTGTTTTGACAGTTTTTTTCTCTAACAGCAAAAAGCTTTGCCTCTCCAACATAACAATCATTCACAACCAATACTCAAAATCCGTTACGGCTTGATATTACACCGATATGATATCTGTCTCCCTAGCTAGCTGCTCCCAGAATTCTATTTAGTGCTTCATCGTTTATAGCTATCCAGATCTGGAATAAAAAAAGTTCCTTCAAAAGTCCTCATCACACACATCTTTCCGCTATTCTGAAGCCTTTCAAAATTGAAAATTAACACTGGCACCGTCAGACTTTTCAAACAGCGAAAGTTACTAAGTATACACTACCTAATAAAGATCTCTCTTCTTGATTACCACATCCAACAGTACAAACTATCTATTCACTGGCTAACGCGGGGAGCAAAAATGTGCCTTCTTTGTCCCAGTTCATTATATTTCAATAATGTCTCTTTCTGATCGCGTCTATATCTCATGCCGGACGCTCGCATTCACGCCAGGGTATACGCAGGAGGGTCGTATAATAGAATCCTGGATTGAATCTTATTTCCATCTATTTAGACTACAACTTTTGTTATCCGCTGTACGTTACTCAAGACCATGTAAGATATAATGGAAAGTTCCTGGACACCAAGACCATTCTTCGGGGCCTGAGACAGAAAAATGAATAGAGGCCTAATGTACCTCTTAAATCTAGCAATTAAGTTTTGGGCGATTGATAAGGAATGTAAGTCTTGTTCAGTTCAAATCTTCACAGCACTGTAACAGTTAACAAGTTTAAATTTTGATAGAGTCTGTCAAATAAGCGTTAATTTTGAAGGACAGAACAAATAAATGATTTTAAAATGGGACAAATAATCTACACACCGGGAACAACCAGGTGTAAAAAAATAAACTAGAAACATATTTTCTCACAACTTGTTTTTTGTTTATTGTTGTGCTTTTGATTTCTTGAAAGACACGCTATACCTCGCACAATGTAATAACGTGATCATGGAGGTTTTCCTTAAAAACTAAATCACATTCGGACTGCGCTCGGTTTCTTAGGGCAGGTCACTCTCTTTATTAATACCTTTCTGCAGACAGATACATCCAGGTCGGTGCTCTCTGTTGCGGGCATCACGCCAAAAACCTGCTCTCTGCTATTACTCTGGATGAAGGTGTTCCACGGGCAGTGTTCTAATTGTATTAATGTATTTGCTCTCGGACCTACAAAATACTACCTCCCGTTTAGCTTTTCTACTCAAAACGACCAGCCACTCCACGTACCAAAAAGGTATGCATCAACCGTCTATTGCAATTGAGTGATTCTTCTGGTTCTGTTTGCATAAAGCAAGAGTCCAATGCACTGCCTATAGATACATAACTTGATATGGGTATATGAATTCGGTACTATGAAATGTCAAACAAAATATTTACTTGGTTTTAATAATGTTAGAGGAAAGGTAAATGATGCGTCTTGAAGATTAAACAATGGCCTTCTGAATTTTTCTCTTTACTCCATTCTCAAAATTACAATGCCTGTTTATATCGTTGGAACTTCGTTATACGAATATATATATGTGTGCACAATACGAGCAGGATACCTGCCATCTGCTCTCCCGAAGAGACACCTATACGCTTAATTGTGGTTCAGCGTCATAGATGCAAATCAGTATATATTCGCACAATACTGATTGCGAGGAGATGTCTAACCTGCATAAATATCGCACCGCAGCGATTAAACTATCTGTATATATCGACTTATCGCGTTTTTCTTGGGCCTATTACTGCGTCATATCTGTCTCCTCAAAATTGAAGTAACCAATCTTATTTTAGCTAAACAAAGTGGCTGCTTAATATCAGGATGTGTTTCAGTAGTTTTATACTGAAGCTGAGATCCACTATTGCTCTTCTCGAATTCCGCTATTTCTATATTACTCAATCGCAACCATTCTTATGTCATTTATTCAGCATCCGCTCAGCGCCCTCCAGTTTCATCAGTTTCACTAAAAACTTCTCTATCACCATATTTTACTAGAAACAACTACAGTCAAATCCGCTTGGCAAAACAACTATCTCGACTGCTTCACTTCGTGTGAAACAAATCATAATATGTTGGACCAAATCATTCTACGTAGGGATAACTGGCCACAGAAATCACTGACAGAAGACGCACAAATGGCCGCCTCTTCTGCTTTGGGAGCTGTTCTAAGATACTCCCGGATGCCATTACGACAAAGGTCCCTTTCCATCAAAATGATATTTCCTGTCCTTCCGGTCTTATTGAGTAGAGTGCTGGAAGGAATTGAGAAAGCTCGACACGAATATCTTAGCAATATCTATAATAAAGCGAATCATTTGGTGATATGCCCTCTTCTCTCACGACACAGCGCTTGTCAACGAGGTGATACTCGCACGCCCTCCGCTAATTTGGCCACGCGCACACCACTTATCTACACTCAAGAGCCCAATATCAATGTCACCACAAGCTATCGACCACGACCACACCCCTGCAACCTCCCCATCACCACACATCTCACTATGGATCCTGATTCCCAACTGGACCCAATCTCACAACGCCGTCGTCATTCTTCCTACCTATATGATTCATAACACCTTTGAAAAGATTATCCCATATCTATCTAGCACATCCCCATCTCATTTTTCATAGCAGCAATCTACTTAACATTCACCACCACATTACTTTAACTCTCACTACCAAGAACTGAATTATATTTTTTTTTTAACCACTAATGATTTTGCTATGTAGATATTAAGGAACTCACATTATCTAAAATCAGTCAAAGGACCGTCTTTAATTTATTTTTGATTGAATATTCATTTCCCTTCCAAATTTTTTTTTGATATTAAATTATATAAATCAGGACACCACCCTTGGAGTGACTAATCGAATTCAATGACCACTTCTCTGTGGGGCCAGTGGTGACAGCACAACATCCACTGCTATAACACAATACTCAGAACTATACATATATAATATATATATTATATACTACTAAGTATATATATATATATATTATACAACGCAAGTATATATATATATATACTATATATAATATATATAATAATTATAATATATATAGATATATAATATAATATAATATATAAGGGTATATATTAATATATATATATATATATATATATATACTATATACGCCTATATATAGCACTATTACTACTACTACTACACAAATATATATAATATCACTAACACTACTATACGACACACACACAACATCAACACATAACACTATAATAATATAATATATATTAATATAATATATATATATATATAATATATATATATATAAAGAATAACACTAACGGGAAGATATAGAAAACTTGCCTCATCTGGGTCAAACCACCACATGTTGATACTGAGAACAGATAACTCGACGCTTTATCCAATTGAGCCATCCACACAACTCAACAAAATGAGTTAATTATGATTCAAGACATAATTTCAGCGAGACGAACTTCCAGTCAGACCTTAATCATAACTAAGGTTATTTATCACCTTGTCGGGTATCCCTTGTTATTCTCTATAAGATTTTCCTAATGATATTAAAATCTAGGATACGAAGAAGGACAGTAAATTGAATAACCTGGATAATATCGAGACAGTTGACTGGAGCAATCGTTATCCTAATATATTGATAAAGTTTATTTTTTAGATACCAAATTTTTTGGAGATTTATTATTAAGGATAAATGGCTCAACGAGTATAAAGCGTACTAGAAATAACGTCTATTCTCAGTCGCAATCAATACAGAATGATTATTCATCAGACACCCAGATGAGCAAGTATTTTTCTTTATTTTCCTGTTAGTTCTTTCTTTATTAACAATAATTTTTGGTTGTTGACAATGATATACTATATATATAAATATATATATATATATATTATAATATATAAAATATAATATATAATTTATTAAAAATAATATATAATATTTGACTTAAGATAGTTATTAATTAAAACTATATTATATAAGCATCTAATATAGTAGTATATTTATATTTATAGTATTATGGATATAATATATGTAATAATGCATAGTACATATAGTATTATAGTATCTCGATCATATATTGTCTAATACGGACTACTCCGCCTCACTTACCTATATATACCTATGATACTATAACGTGAGAATGCTTGTGAGGAGAAAATTATTAGAAAATATAGAGATATTATAGCTTCAAACCTAGTATAGTAAATCAGCGTACTTAATGTGAAAATATATAAAAAAAGAAGCAAGCAAACTGATTAATTCGATTTCGAGAAGAGTATTATGATATATACTTCTAAATATAATGAACTTTGCATTTACAGTTTTTGTATCCATTATGCATAATCACTTATTTATTCGTTTACATTCCTTATAATATATGAGAGAGGCGTCAGTTGATCAAGGATTAGTCAGGGAAGGAACATTCATCAAGTACTAGTATATTTATCATAATATGAGAATAATATCTGAAGTTGAGAAAAATCGAAATGGTGATTTTATACTATAATTTGGGTATATTTTACGTATCCATAGTAAACAAATGTTATATATAATTATAAGTAGTAGTAATAAATTATATTAGATATATATTTTTATATTATATTTCTAATTATTATAATATGATATAAATTATTTATATTTAAGAAAACACAGCAATGCATGTTTCACGTATCACAGGAAGAGAGTAAGTGCAAGATGAACTTATACAATTTATAATATATATATAATTATCATCATTAGTAAATAAAAATAAAAATATATATATAAAATATAAAATGTAAATAATTATAAACAAATTACTCTATTAATCCTATATATATAGCACATATATATACAGAACACACACACTACACACAGTATATAATATATATATATATATATATATAATATATATAATAATATGAATATATATACCAACAGGAGAGACAGAGAAAGAGGAGAGAACAGTCCTCCATCTCGACGACATCATTTCCAAGCATCTGATCATGAGGAAGTCCGAAAAGCAGAAGTTTTAGAATGCTTTTTAGGCCTTGTCGCACACATTGGTAACAGTTTTTATATTATCTTTCGGCTTCCCACCGAAATGCACACACACACAACTAAACACAGAGAACCAAAAATCCGTCAACACACACACCTATCACACAATATCTTTGATTCGTTCACTTTTTTGTATTAACATTTAACTAAAGTTTAACTAAGTTCACAAATAAAAAGCGCTTGCAAACTGCATAACAGAATGCTATTATAGCTTCTAAGAATGTTTCTAAGCTTTTCTCTTAAAGGAAACTGAAAGTTTTGTATTTCAAATTTCGATAAGAACTGCTGCTATATAAATAAATTTGTTTAATGAATATACACCCCTTTTGAATAATTTTAAATATTATGAAATATAATTATAGAATATTATATAATTGGTTAGGCAATCTTCACTATCTACCTACCCAGGCACATGATCTCAACACGGCACAACGCACATTTCATCACAACACCCAGGTCCAATAGCTACTTTGCCTACCTTGCCAACCCAGAGGGCACTCCCTATATATATATATAGTATAGCTATATCAATATATCATCCATTCTTATTATATAGTATCCCCCCACTCACACACATACACAAACCTGGGTCATTATTCTATCTAATCACAAGAGAAACACACCCTATCATAAACTAAATACACACCCTCATATTAATATCAAATAGTGCTTGGATATAAATATTGAATAGATATATATAGTATCTGAGTAATAGGTAGAATAGGATTAGTTATAGTATATACATAATATACTTCGTTTTCTCTCTCTTTTTAATATATATTATATACAGGTATTAACTATATAAGTTTACTTTATCCACTTTTTTATATACTAATATTATCTTTACTTCAGTTAAATTAAAAATAGATTTCAAAACTCGCTTTAATAAATGAAAATAACTACTCTAGATTGCATATTGCCAGGATTCGAATAATAAACCATAGAACAACAAGTTTGAATTTCTTGTCAAAAAAGTACTGCTGTAAAAATTTTAATACACTGGTATTAATTCTATTTTTACGCTCATATTTTTACTATAATTTGTTCGCCAGAACTACCATGTAACTTAAACATGAAGCTTGAACCAGGAAATAATTAGCACACCTGCTGTAGACTTTCAGAAACATAATTTTCCAGAGTGCCTCTGCCCTCGCTCCGCGCATGCCCCCTAAACAAGCGTAAGATGAGGTATCTGCGAATAATAAGGGTAGACAATCTCACACACAACTACAGTACAAACTAACATCTGAACACAATCAACGTAAAGTAATTAGAACTCTCCAAAAATTGAGCATTGTTACTATCTATTACCATGCAAAACATTATAAATAAATAATAAATGTGATTATTTATTAACATTCGAAATAACAATATTTATATTATTAATCTTATATTCAATATATATTTATTACTTAATAATAAATTTTCAACTCATCACAAGCTTGTATTACTCATAGATCCTATTAATTGTGCTTTATTCAAGAAGTACCCAGAGCTTAGATTTACTATTTAGTTGCCAGAACTACCAGAACTTAAAAATTATTTATTATTATTATTGTTAATATAATAATAATAATTTATATAAATAATTATTATTAATATTATTATTTTTATTAAAATAATATTTTACAGTAACAGCAAATTTCACTAAATTAGCAAGTAAGTTAGTCATGTGAGACTGTACAACACACTACTATATATTATATTATATTATTATGGTAAACATTGTTACTGGATTTAAGAGAGAGAGAAGAGGAGAGAATGGTTTCAATTTTGGGAGAAAGATGATCAGTAAGTGATAAAAATATCTATAATCTCCATTAAATTTAGTTATGTAACAATTTCTTATGATAGGATAAATAGAACCAATAAAGGCTGTCGATTTATGATTAGTAAAGATTAACGGTGCGTCGAAAGAAGATATGATAGAATAGTACTCGATTGCAAGAAGGTCACCATGTTTCAGGGTCAATTGAAAGCATTATAATAGCAATAATTAAATTAATATTAAAGAGACAAAAAAGAAAAAGTATAAAAGAGTTAAAGTAGTAAGTAAGAAGAAAGTAAGTATAGAAGATAAGTATAGTATATAAAAAGGAGAAGTTGAAGTATGTAATTGTATGAAGAATAAGAAAAAGTATAAATATATTATATATATAAATATGAAAAAACTCAGAATCGATGAAAAAGAAAATATATTTTGATACCTGAATCATTGATGACTCAATTGTCTTCTCAGTTTTAAGTAGAACTATGGAATAAGAATATATAAGTAAAATATAAGTAATAATGTGTGAAATAAATAGAACAGTTAGTTGTATATAAGAAGCACATAGAAAAATTATATAAGGTTTTAAAAAAGGATGACCGTAAATTAATAAAATATGAAATTAATAATATGAATAAATAGGAAAAAGGAGTTGTATAAACAGAAATTAAAAGAAGTTGATCTATATATTCTTTGGAGCAGAAAAGCAAAGCAGAAAAAAGAAAACGAACACATACAAGTAGGGAGAAGAGAAGAATTGGATTAATACTAAGAGAAAGTTACTGAAAAAGGAAAAAAACGACTGTCGAGAGGAAAAAGTAATTTAAGTTATAGGGAGGTGGATATAGAGAAAAGAAAGTGGAGAAAATAGCAGACGAAAAAGAAATAGAAAAATGTATTAATACATATGGTGCCATTCCGGATGGGGAATCGAAACACAGATACCAACTTATTGTTAAATGTATCCATAGAAATTAGTGAGTTATACGGCATATGTAGAATATAATACGAACGGGGTGAGTAAGAAGCTTAGCCACAGAAAGATAATATCGAAAACAAAGTGAAAAAAAAAATTATAATATTTAGTATAAATATATGTTGGAAATATATATGATAAATAATATATAATAGTGAAACGAGAAGTAGATTTATTTGTGGGCATTTCAAATGGGTACCTATATTAATAAAATTATTGACCTACATGAGAGAGTTAATGAAGTTATAAGAAGTGGATTTAAAAAAGTAAAATCTATGAGTTTTCAAACAAAAACTATACTATATGGAAATTAGTAATGATAGAATATATAAAATAATTACATTCCTAAAATGAGACTATAATGGAAAAAAGAAACTTAAGGTAAAAAGGAAAAGTAGATAACTAGTAATGTCGAAAAGTATGTAAAAACCTGGATGAGAGAAGATAATGTAGAGGATAAATAGAAAAGAAAATATGAGTAAATTATAGTCCACCATGAGAGATGTATACATGAAGGAACTTAAGTAATATTGAAAGGTAATGGGCAAGTAGGAGAGGAATAAAGAATACCAGCATATATGAGTTACTATACAGAGAGTAAAAAAAAGTAAAGACTGAATGCAGAGAGAAATAAACTAGGTTAGTAGAACTTCTCAAGTTGTAGTCAATGAACTAAGATGTAGTGTAGGATAATATAGACCACCACCGTAGACCATATAATTGGAGCCCAAGAAGTAGAGAAATATACAGAAGTTAATAAAGTTAGTAACTGGAATATGAATAAGCAAGTATCCCAGAGTCAGTGAAATAAAATAGTGGAGACATTATAGTTATATAATGAATACTGAAGAATAAACATATATCAAATATGTATGATAAATAAAGATAAAGAAATATCATAAAATAAAGATCAAAGATAAAGTAAAGATATTATCAGATAAGATGGTAACAAACAGGAAAGAATAAATACTAATTTTAATAATTAATAGGAAGACGTAAAGATGGGATTAAAAAGAAATAATCGATATATATAAATTAAATAAGAAATAACGTACCTTTTGCCTGACAGTTAAAGTAAAAATAAAAGAAAATTAGATTAAGAGTGAGAAAGAAAATATAACCATACAGAAAATATATGTATAAAGAGGAAGGAAATCTTACCTAGAATATTATATATTAGATATTAAAAATAAAAAATTGAAATTATATTGACTAAATAATAAATAATGAAAATATAATAGTATAAATATGATATATAAAAACGTAGAATAAAATAGGAGATTAGAAAATAGGCATTAAAATTTCGGCTGAAATATTAAACTCAATATGAAACAGGATATAATAAGAATAAAATAAAAAAAAAGAGTATAACACAAGAAAACAAAAGAGAGAGAAAGAAGAGCGAAGAAGAAGAGAAGAAGAAAGATTGAAGATTAAGAAGAAGATTAAAGAGTCATAATAAGGGAGGATTATATCGGTAAAACATTATCATTCACGTAAAACGAGCAATATAGTGAAGATTAATATAGACATTGTGCACCGGGTGAGCGAGGGGTACTGTTGATATATCTTATAACAGTTACTATACTTGAAATATCATGAAGACAGAAAAATTTTTTGGACGGTTAGTAGTGGGGAAGATGTGATGGTAACAAAAAGATTCTAACCATAATTATAGCTTTTTAATGTTATTATAATTGGGAAGTAGAAATTAGAAAGGAAGTCCAAGACAGCATTTAAAGTAAGACCTAATTAAATGTCTAAAGATAGAAGAAACTCTAATATAGTACATTCATATTAAGTGTCCTCTTACTCGTCATTAAGCATCATCACTATTTGCATTTGTCTCAATTTCACAACTTACGAGATGTGAATACACTAAAGTATTCACCGATCTTCGCGACCGACCCACAACGAGGGTTCCTATTTTGCATGAAGAAGATCAAAAGATGCAAAGAGCGATAAACGCAGACGATAGATTATTGAGACGAATAAGATAGTATCGAATACTGTTAAATTTGTCTAAAACTTTGGCAGACGCTACTGTATGACAGAAACGAGATTCTTCAAAATAGTTAACTAATATATAAAGAAAATCACGGGAAAAGAAGAACATATAAATGTCTTACTTGTCATAGGAAAACACTATTCATTATTATGATTAGTTATTTTATTTGTTTTAGTTGTATTTATGTTTGATATATATATGTAAGAAGCTATTCGAGTATATACTATTTGAAACTGAAGTATTAATATCTAGAGACTCATGGTAACATATGAGTAAAAATAATTAACGCACTATCATGAAGTACTAAAATAATTTTAACGAGAAGTACATAAACGATTAAACACATCGTATACCAGTTGTCGTAATATAACTTGAGTGTACCGGTGAAGTAAAGAAAACCCATCTACCATAATCGTTCCCGATTCCTTCTCTTGTTCTAAAAGTTTCGCCTGAGCGTTCACCCTAACCCGCACTCGTAGCTCACATTAGACCGGAAGGAACAGGATAAATAAATCATTTGAGGTGGATGAGGACCTTGTTTCGAAAATAGGAAGTGATCTTTTGCAAGGGCTATTATGAAAAGCAAAATGAGTGTAAAAGGGCTGCGCCATTCTTGCAGAGCGCTTCTCTTCAGATTACACTTTAGTGGACAGGAGTCTTTTGGCTACACGCTATCGACAGGGAGTCTACAAAAATAATGAGGTGTTTTCATTGCGCTCGAGAGTCGAAGAGCAGTCGAAAAGAAGGAATGCTATTTATAACAGAATAGTGTCTCCGAGGAATACATTTATGATTTGTTTCCTATAGAAAATAAGGGGGTAAATAATCGTGTACAGTGGTGAGAAGTGCGTGCGACGAGTAGGACATTAGTAATCTTTAAACATTTGATATAATGAATATAAATAGGTCTTATCTTGGGTAGAAATAGAATATCGAGAAAGGAGTCAATACATTAAGCCGATATTAATCCATACCGTATATATTAACCAGCCATAGTCCATGATTCCCGAATATAGCCAGGGGGAGTTAAGGCGAGAGCATTTGATAGGAATATTGAGCAAAATCAGTACCAAAGAACGACGCTATCAAAAGTCGCTATTTTTACAGACATTAATAACTATAAGGTGTCATAGTGATGTTAGAGGTCTCATTTAAAGCATACCAAATTTAAGTACTATACTTCTCAAACAAGTGTGAAGAAATTTAGATTCAGTTAAACCTAGATTAGAACTCATATATAAGTCAGAAGAGTTCTGGGGATAATTGACTTTTTTGCAGGTTCCTAGAAAACCTCTTAAGTGGGAGGAAAAAAATTTTTCTGAAGTATTTTGGTGCACGGTGAGAAATTCACAACAGCATGGATTGAATTACTAGCCATCTGGAAAAATATAGCTATCTGCAATATACTAGTGGGCATATTGAAGCTATATTTTACACTAAGAAATGAGACGCACACTTAGAACCTGATCAAATATAGAACGCCAGATTCATCAACATTAGATGAGAAAATCCTACTCGTCACGGCTGTTTACATGAGGATAGAAAAAAGTTTTATTCTCTAACGTTTTTAATTGTTATAAGCGCGAGGCACATAATACACTTATACACACTAATTTACTAACAGACATCTCTCTTAAGAATGCTCTATCTATTCTGCTTAAGGTTGTGGTTCCAATATATACGTCTTAGGGTGGAACATCATCATCCAGATATAAGTGGCTGATGATCACTATTGACCAGAAAGAGCACCGAACCTGGATGTATTTCTGATCCCAATGATCAGAAGGTTTTGTATTATTATAGAATCACAAAGAGAGTGATTCATACTATGCACTCTCTAAAGAAACCGTAGCGAAGTGGCTCAGGAAGAATTTTTCAACCATGTAGTAGGATAAAACCCTCAGGCTTGCTTCCACGTTCAGTGATCTGTATTCATAAGCATATTATCTTCAATTTCAATAATCAAAAATACCCACCAAGAACCATCCCACCCATTTGGTTGATCAATAAATTCAAGCAATTTTACACTTTTCTGCAGTATTGTAAATATGGTTGGCTATGTATTTAACATTTTTTTTCTATTATGCGGTACCTGCCCAAAACACTAAATGAAGGTTTGTCCTAAAAACTCGCACTGGTGACGCGCATCTACTGATCATTCTCCTTAGCATTATATAAACTATATGAAAAATTACAGGTGTTAGTATATAAATGGTGGGTAATCCCTGAAATATTTTGTCAACACTAAAAATTTATATAAAAGCCTTACCATTTTAATTTGAATATAAAAGTATTATAAAATTACTATAATGACCTCCTCTATATAATTGATATTTAATATTGAGTTATACAATGGCAGTATTTTGCACATCCTATTTATCTGTTATTAAAGACACACACACACATAACCACTCACTACAAACGTAGCGATCTGGGAATAGGCAATAAACAAAAGTATAGGAATAAATAAAAATATAATTCTATATATTTTTAAGAAAATATTTATTTTTAGTTGTTGTTATTTAAAAAAGAAAAAGATTATATTAGATAGCATACATTTATAGCCTAAGATTTACCTAAATAATAAATACAAATATAGATAATGAACAGAAGCAAACTACGCTGTTTAAGTAATATTGCATTAGCCCGAAGAAGAAGTTATGATATCGGAGAGTAAGAGCATTATGATACGTATAATATAATAACTTACTGAGAAGAAATTAATGAATATTTACTATTTAGTAATATTATGGTACTTGTCACTTCATGACTCATGATTATGTTATTATTTAGATACTAAATTTATCAAAGGTACATATATATATATATAACTTGTTATTATATATATTAGGTATAAATATATATATATCATTTTATTTCGCTAACTGAAATAATAAAGGTATATTCATGTAACGTAGGTGCAGTGTTTATTATATTTATTATCAATATTTCTTCTACGCACGGGGAATCTCACCATTATATAATGACGAGGAAATAACCTTCCTGCAGGAATGGGCCAAGTCATGCCTTATGTGGCTGTCGCCCTCGACATTATCTATAGAAAGCAGATAATTATAATATTAAGTTATATATTATATTGAAAGTTCAGGAAAATGCTGTTCTATTCTTTCTATTATAGAATAGGTCACAAGAATTTTATATTATTTTACTAGTATTGAATTCGATAACAACCAAAAGAAGAATTGATGGAATGATTATAGACTGGTCAAGAAGTAATAAGTATCCGTAAAAGTATATAAAGTTTACGTTGTTTTAATGGACTGATTAATTTAAGATTGAATATCTATCCGCTACAACACTGCTTATTGAAAGTAAAATCTGTTAAGATGAGTGAGGTGCACGGTTATCCCTTATTTGTACTATCCTGTTAAGATTTTTCTTCTTACGGTTAAAGCTATGTGCTCCATACTCAATTGGTACTCACCAGTGTACTAAGCGCGAGACCTGAGGAAGTATACGGGTATTATCATATTCTTCAGGGAGCTTAGAGTGAAGAAAAGAGCTAGCTTGGAGTAGAAATTAAATGGCATGCTCATCAATCGGATTAGTTATATATTGGATCTGTTATGTAGGTTTTTCAGAGGTATATGAGACGTTCCTTGTGAGAAAAAAATGAGAGTTATACTTAGCTGTTACAAGGCAAACTGGCAGCTTAGGACAGCGTGTATTATTAGACATTGGTGCTCTGATATCGAAGAGTTTGAGGTCGCACTTAGGGTTTAACTAGGTGTATTAGGTCACGGTGCCGTTAGCTCCCTCAAGCGGACGCAGGTGAGAAGGCGAATCTCATATTACGGCTATCTAGTAAGGAACGCAAAAAGATAATCATATATATATACTCCAATACAATTATGTAAGACTTATGCGTGAGAGAACGGATTCCAGTCACCGTTAACATATCGAGTACCTCAGTAGGCGGGGGCACAACTATTAAAAACCACAACATCTTATTACAATCCTAATAAAGGCTTAGATATACTATCTAACCATTATGTAATATAATAATTTATTTGTTTAAATTTTTCTCAAATTTGGAAAGTTAGTTAATTAATTACTTATATGATATAAGTAGCATATAGCCATTAACCTTTTATAGGTCCTTTCTCCATAAGATTTTAATGCATCTACTTATCAGTTGCCAGATTTGAATAATTTGTCATTATTCCTAGTATTATCTCTGTCATTATATATTCATTAGAAAGTCATTATTAATAGTTTATTAAAAGTTTTGATAACAATCTTTTCTTCTTCTGAGAATTTATTATTCTTTAAGAACAAATTCTCTCTTTGAGAATTTATATTTCTATTGAGATCTCAATCTAACATTCATTCGATATAATGACTAAAGTGATGATATAATTTATATATAATCTTACCTGCTCCATTTAATTATATCTGACCGCTATTTAATTGGCCTAATTGCCATTTATCTTATAAAGAAAGTGACGGTGCCTCGGCGTTATACCTAACAATGTTTCAGTACATACTATAGGGTGAGTTGCGTACTAACCGGAGATCATCCACTATGAAAAGGATTGTGTTACGTAGGAACAACCGCAAAATTTAGGACTATAAGTACTTTTACATTAGAGAGATCGCACAGGTCATCGACAAATGTATAGATCTCCTTTTCTACAGTTAGTCCAACCCTGATAGTACATCTTTGAGAGACACGCTGCTTAAAAAGGTTGCAAGTTAGGCACCAGCTCAATTCTCACGCAAGCAGATAGGAGGCCCGCAGAACGATATGGAAACCAGAATAGTCAGAAAAATCTAAAAGTATGGGGCGAAGCATCAAATTCAATATCGTGCCTCCATGCAACCGTAAGTCTGAACCGAAAGTCTAACACTTCTCGCTAAGTGGTTACATGCAACACTACCCTAATGGGATAGACTATTAGTAATTTTGCACGACCATCGCGGTCGCCATCTCTCTATTCCTAATGCACCACACCTTTATATAAGATTACGGCTGATCTGAGAGCCGTGTTATTGGAGAGGAGAAGTTCGACGATTATTTAGCCATCACTGCAGATTTACTAGCATATATCATTTTATGATAGTAGTTCTTTAAAGGGGGACATAGTGTTAAAGCCAACGTTCATATATTAAAAATGTCTTACCTTTTTCGAAAAATTTTCCTAGAGGAGTAGCCCCAACCCGCGCACACGCAGTGACTTATTCTACTTGAAGGAACGGCTAGAGCCCCAATGTCGGTCTTTCCCTATGTCCGTAACGCAATGGAGGGTTATGCAGCGACGGACTAGTCCGCCTTTTGGCAAGGCGTCCAATATTTTGCCGCTCGCTTTAGTGTGCTCACGGCGCGCAGACATATCCGGTTTTTCAGGCACCTGGGCAGGCATAGCATCTTTCAAGCAGTGTTATAGGATACAGAAAGCAGCCTCGCACCGACAGACCGTGCCTTCCGGACACCCATCCCGAACGCTTCAGCGAGGGTCAAAAAATATAATCCTCCCGGTGTAAGGAAGACAGCTACTGCCACAACTACAGCGATCGATTTTCGGTTCACCTGCGACTAGGGTCCTTCATGCTGCGATCGCTGACAGGCGGATTTCTAGCGAGCGAGGGTCCTACCCTACTCAGTCCTTTACACTGATCGCTGTGCGAGCCTACAACCTATGCCTCCTCCATGACATGCGGCAGCGGGCGAGCGCGAGCATGGACACTCAATACGATTGCCATAGGTCCTCATCCAGCGCTTATCATATTATTATGCTACGGCTTGAATTCGAGCGTTGAACGTCTATTAGTGATGGAGAAAACCCGGGCGCTTGATGTATACCTTGAGAAAATGGAAGCTGAGTATATATAGTATCTAGCCAAGCAAGCATCTATTATCATGTATAATAAGTGTTAGGCATGAATAATATGGGGCTGATTAAATCCATATTTAGTAGAACTAGAAAGATATAGAGGAATGGTGTTATACAGAGAAAAGTTATGATAAATCTTTTTGTTAAATTTTGGTAGTGATTGGAGATATATAGACAGAAAAATATATTGGAACTCATTTATTTTATTATGTGTTCATTAGGCATTTACTAAGGTATTTTTGAGATGACTGGAGAGCTTTATGTAGCTTCACGATATGTCAACTAGCACTCAGTACACGTGAGGCTACTTCTATTAGGAAAATTCCTACACTGTACATTACAATTATTGTAGTTAAGATGGGAGATATTTATATGTAGTCGTCTCCTTATTACTTTATCGCCGTAAAAAGATTCCAGATGCCTAATGAGAGGTATCAGTATTATCTTCTCGCGGTATATCAGTCTATATATATTTTCATCCCGATAAAACGGTCTCTTCCCACTCAAACTCTATACCTCCGAGCGCTAAGATGTAGCAGTTATAGAAAAGACAGGTCACGTGGGTCGTCTACATCTCTTACTAAGTTTACTTTATATGTAGGACACTGTAAATTACCTTATATGTCTAGCCCTATTCAAGTCTCAGAGAATCTGCTATTATGTATTAGGGGGTTATCGCACTGACCACTTTACTCGTATCGTCATACATTCTCACGTCGAACAAAGATTTATTAAGCTCGAGTAGACTTTCAGTCATACGATCCTCGTTCGATCATACATTCCCCTCGGCTACAGTCGTACATCATCTCACAGGATTGTTGTAGTATGGGTTGTTACTATTTCTGTACTATGTTGTCGTTGTATAAGGTAGTAAAACAATCTTATTGATGTCAAATTGACGTTTATTGCCTACAGGAATAGTACTATATAGGATGAGTCTATTACTTATCGTAATGGCATTATTTTTATTGTGATTGAGGATATAATTATGTTTCATCCTTCAGATATATCAGATATTATGTATTTTATGATATTATTAATAGTGAGACAAGTAATCTTTTAGAACCATTGGTGCTATAATTCACTCTTTCAGTTATTTTTTATAATGAGTTAGAAACAATCCTCTTCAGTTAGATGCAATATGAATCGAGATTATAAGGTACATAGTATAAATTTAAGAAGGAAAATAAGAACGCCCAGGCCTTAGAATATATAGTGATAAGTTTGGCAAATTTTACTATTCGTACAATAACGAACGAATTTCTTATGATTTAGGATAGGCTCTCCAAAGTAATAATGGTGGAATGATAACAACCTTATGTTTTATAAGTTAGAGTGTCAATTTATTGAATAAAGTTAGTTTACCTCCTGGGTAGGAGCTGTATGTAACGCAGTTATTGTAGGGGAGATTGATTGAAAGCAGGAGTTCAGAAATCAGCTTGCAGTTATTCACTGGATTGGAAAGAGTTCTACTGGAATTGGAGTTTATTTTACAAGTGAGTTGGGTTATGATAGACAGCAGAGATGGGAGGCTATTGCTTGAGCAATTAACTAATAGTTGCCATTATGAATTGGTTAAAGATTTTGTTCTCAAGCTAATGAATGGCATCTCTACTCCTCAATTTTTGTTACTGTGCATAATTGCAAAACTATCCTGTTACAAACAGTGTTAAGACGCAATATTTATAAAGTAAGAGGTACACTGGAGGTGAAGGTTACCTACACGTGTTTATAAGTGGTTGTTTACATAAGATATAGTAAATTCTTTCATCCACATAGAATCGACGTCATATATCATGCGGTCCATATACAGCTATATGGAATGACAAAACCGATTTGGCATTTATAATTTATGCATTCTTTTTTGTAGTGATAGGAGAATAATTTAGAACGTAAAAACGAATGTGAGTTTGTTATGTAATCACTATAAATTTTTACTAGTAGGTTAGAGAAATGAGCGTTAACAAGGTCAGTTAGAAATCAATAAGGATATTGGGTACAGTACGAGCTACCGATACGTGAAAGTAAAAATTCTGGTAAAGTTTGTTAATACATAATAATCTTTTATGTATTGTTAAGCTTATATATATCAGAACATAAATTGGCATTGTTATGAATATATCTCTTAGATTATCTAAAAAAAATAGTGCTTCATTTCGAGTCTTTCTAGTATTTCATGTAAAATTCACATAATTAACTAATAAGGGATGAGTTGCTTTGAAATTTATTGAAATGAGTATGACAAGTAATATTAGGAATTTTATCGTTATATTTCCACGTAAGTAGCATTTGAACGAGAAGAGACAATTCTTTTCATTAACGTTCAGCTACTATGAGGGGGGGGTGAGGGCTTCAAAGTAATATAATTCACGCTATAAAATAATATAATTTTACAAGCGCATATAGTATCTAGTAAAGTAATAAGTGTCTTTGCTTAAGGTTAGAGCCTTATGTAGAGTAGTTATGTATGGTATACGCAATTCTCATATTGGTAAAATAACAATGTCATCGGGAGAAAAATGGCGCAGAGTTGTATTCAATTGTGTCGCGGATAGTCCTTTCGAGGAGGAGGAGCCGTCAGCGCCTACATTGAAAGGAACATACATAACATCAGTCACGAAGAACGCACCTTACCTTGACGTAAGATGTGGCAATTATTACGACTCCGAGTCTGACCTCCGAGGCAGAAGTGTTAATATTTTTGGACAGAACTTACGGTGTTGCGCTGAGTAAGTATTAATGTCACTGCGTCCTGGTAGACTGATCGTGTACTAAAATTAGGGAGAGAGATTTGAATGTGAGGCTCTTTGGAGGAGGAGAGCGGCGAGGCGGATGACTTGTTTCCAGTATGAAGAGGGGTAGAAAAGGAATTATCTTTGCTAAAGATGTTTCGTTTAAGAGTGATAATAAAGAATAAACCGAGGGTGGTTTATGGCCTGAGTGTGGAGGAGTTGATAAATTTTAATGTAATCGTTGGAGGAGGTGCTGCGAGGGAGAAAGAGACAAAGTAAAATACGTGTGTTGGGCGCGAGAAGTGAGGGCTCATAAAGAAGGGGAAACCATTTGGTGTGATGGTCTAGGGAGTTGGTAAGAGAGAGTGTGAATGAAGGCCTTATAATTGCAAATCGCATCATTATACAATCAGGAAGATGAGAGAGAGAGGAGTTATCTTTCTAGAGAGATGTTTCTGTTAAGATATAAAGAAGAGAGAGAGACCATTTTTATGGCCCTATGTAAAGTAGAGGTAGAAATTTTGTTTTAAGTTGAGCGTTTAATCTATGTGAGAAAAAACAAAATAGAGAGAGTGAGCTTTGTTGGCGCAGATGGGAGGCTCAATAAAGAAGGGGGAGAGAGCCAAGTTGTTTATGCGAGGTGTAATGTAGTAAGAGAATTGTTGAGATGTAGCTCTTTGGAGAAACACATCGAAGACCTTTTTAGCAGAGTGAAGATATAAATAAGGAGTGGTCCGTGTGCGAGAGAGGAGGTGTCTTATAAGATCTAAAAAGAATAAAGCGTCATTTTTGAGTGGGCGCGTATGTAGGAGTTTAAGGATCAAAATTGTTTTATCCCCTATTCAAACTTAAAGATACACTCTCTAAATAGAGAAAAAATACAAAATAGAACAACATTTTTCCAGAAGTTGTAATGGATTCATAAATAGTTGATATAAAAGATTGCGAACGCTTGATTTACATTCAGGGTACGATAATCCTTTTACTGAAATGTTAATTTTATTAATTTTTTAGATTAGCATTAAGAGGATACAGTAACATATTGTTTTATAAACTAAAGTTATCTGGGTGTTACGAAACAGGTCAATAATAGAGTCGATTAAACCATGAGTTTATTCAATCACGAAAGGACGTTGGTCTCTCCCATAGGCATTGATGGTACGATAGCGATAAGAGTTTTAATTATAGACACAGTACGCGGCGCTGGCGGGATTCCTTTTGAATCACGAACTGATTCTTCGAACAGAAACTCGATGCGGAAGGTGCCCACACCCCAGTACAATGGTAGGCTAAAAAGGGCGGTTGTTTATGCAAGCTCTATCACGGCAAAATCCTGGGCGGTAGACTCCGCACTGAGTTCGCCTGCCAACCACATACCGTAATCTTATAAGACCGACACAGTGCACCCCGGCCACGCCTGCTATTCACGCTCCCATCAACAAGTTAGCATATTGTACTAGGGTCGATACGATTGGGGAGTATCAATAAAAGTTAACGTAGCCCTTCATTTCTAACAAAACACCTAAGGTAATATCACAGGAAAAAAGAATATGATAATTTAGGGTGGGAAGTGGATATGAGAAAGAATCAAATACATATTTATTTGAGGAGGGAAAGTATGATAATATCGTTAATAGACAATGCAATAATATCTATACTATAGCTGGGGTTGGGAGGAAAAAAGATACTATACCAAGTTAATTAGGTTTTATTATCAATTACTATAGTTATGGAATAAGAGAATATTATAAAGGTATATTAAATTAGTTATTATAATATATATTATTATAATTATATAATATATATATAATATTATAATATAATAAATTTAATATATAATATAAATCCATGTGTATCAAAACAAAAGGATAAGCCTAGGAAGAGAAAGAATATAGAGTTGAGCGAAATGACTGCAAGTTAATACCGATACTACTGTCGTTCCCTGGCGCATATTGTGTATCTTTTTTCATTAACTTCTTTACTTATGACATATTATGCCTTGCCATAACGCCCCCAATAAAGCGAATTAATCCTATTTCATCAAAGGAAAACAGAAACGTACATAAGAAAAATACGATAAATCATGACAGCACTCCACCAAGTAAATTAATCCTTTACACCCCTTATTCATAAACCTTCACCACTCAACTCAGAGGAAGTTGACTTCTAGGGTGAGGTTTGAGGTAGTATGTAAAGTTACCCGAGCCCTGTTCTTAGAATGCGTGTATCGCCATTATTACAAAAGAAACTGCAACCACAACACTCTACGATTGGAAGTTTGAAACATTACTATCATTTCAGTATGTAATCATAAAAATTATTACTTAACCCTTTGGATATAACGCGTATCTGACAGTTCAAGACTTTATCCTGTTACTCTTACGACTTATCCCTTTATACTAAAGTGATGGTTTGTCCTAGCGTATATATGTCTGTTCGTACTCTGAATTTGGAGCTTCCAAAATTATTTCTACCTAATACTCTAAAGCTAATCCGTCTAAATCAACAACTAAATTACTATGTCTAATAATATAGATATATAAATAACATGAAAAATCATATTATTTTCGAATTAGCTTAATACTCTTAAGAATATAAACACATTATCTTCTTTCTTCTTATTTAGTAATGACAAACGTATACACACCGAGCGAGGCTTCATTAATTCTATCATAGAATATACAGTCGATTAGAAATACGTATATTTTCCCACTTTTTCTATACAAGAAATGAAACTTGAACAAGTTGAGTGAAGCCGCACAGTTTCTTCTGAACGCTCTTGATGTAGAAAACTCATAGATTGATTAAGGGTGTTAAGACCTTTTATTAAATTCTAATCTTTAGATCTTCTCGAGCCATAACAATTAACATTAAGAAATACTATGTGTATTACCATATAGAAGAGGGGAATGTAGGTTTGATGCGATACCTATTAGATTAACACATCTCGCAGATGCATTATTATAATATTATTATACTATTAAGTAATATTTCCTCGAACGTTTTTCTCGGTAAACTATTATTATTGGGCATGTTAAATTTTTAATTAATATTTTATAATGTAGCTAGGGTTCGTATAAATTTTTATATATTTATCATGGTGAATACTAATAGCTCCGATGGGGGAGAGCTCCTCGGATAAAATTAACTTTATCATTTAACAGAGTTAGATTTATATTTACCTTACTTTTGAAATGATGACGAACATATATATTTTTTACCTTCTGAGTAACTAAATATACTTAGCAAACCATGGTTTTACTCTGCTTGTCTTTGCTTAATTTATCCTCACTAACATAGGATAGATGCTTGACAAGCTTATATTTTATCATCTTAGAGCTTGGCGAGCTTATTATTTATCATCTCAGAGTTTGACAAGCTTGCATTTTATTATGTTAAAGCTTGACAAAATAATATTTTATCATCTCAGAATAAAAGACATAATTTTTTCTGGTTACTCTATTTCTACGATTCGAGAGTTCTTGGTCTTCACATCTGTGTACACAAGGTGTTATGGCAAAAATATTATATATAACTCACACAACCTAGTTGTTATCTTTTAGTCGGGTTTCCCAATACGCATATTATCTCGCGCATATTAATTATTTTATAACTTAAAAAGACACACAACACACACTTCTCCCTTCAGACTCACATTACACTTTTTATTAAAATAATGTACTAATAAGTCCATTTTCACCATCACATTATTATACTGTAGATATACGTTTTTGATTCTTATTCTCACCTACTTCACTTTGATCTTTTTTATTTAAAATAAATCATAATTATGGCAATTTTAATGAAATTCTGACCTCTATTCTGCCTCTCTTCTCTCATCATCTCTCTCCTCATTCTCTCTCTCTATCTCTCTCTTATCTCTTCTCTCTTCATTTTCTTCACCTCTCTCTCTCCATCATATATATATATCTTTCTTACTTCTAATTCTATTTCCTTAACCACTGTGGTTTCAGATCGTAAGGGTTTGGATACTTTTTTACAATTTCTTCCACATCATATGTCCGGTGCCCGGCTGCTTTCGTACTCACTCCACTCTATCAGCTCTTTTTTTTACTTCTCTGTTGGTCGGCTTTTGCCTTGAGGTTTACGTAGTAATGGCTCACGCATCGCGTTGTCCCTTGCTTCTCCACACATTTCCCCTTGTTTCATACCTTCTCTCTATCACTTTCTACTAATATTTTCTGCGACACGTTCTATAGATAACTAGAAGTTATGGTAGAAGGTACTGTCATTTCACTATATTATATTGAATAGTGTGTTCTGAGCAGGGATTCAACTTGTCATGCTATGCATTATTTCCTCACACGTTATTGTTATGTATGGTCTACTCTTTCTTTAATTATCTTCTAACCTATCCTTACTATGCCGAGACTTCACATCCTCTACTTATGTTCATTTTGGAATAGAATGTTACACCACTCAAAATAAAATGTCTTAAACATCAGACCTTTGTGGTATTGAGAAAAAGTATATTATGATAATGAGTATTAATGCCTCAAAAACTATTGCTTTAATATCACTTGACTTATTTTATGGTCAAAGGATCAAACATTTATTCTTCAAAAGAACAATTCAAATCTCCTCTGTATTTAATATCTCCTCGTTTTTATATTGGTAATGATTTTCTATTGGAAAGGTAATCCTGGTAGCAAGGGATTGGTTCGAGACCTTCAGAATTCTTCAGAAACTCCTGTGCTGGTATTGGTGAAAACATTCTTGTGGTGATTAAATATACCAAGAACACCAATAAGCATCGCTACACGTGTGATTTCCGTCAACCACCGCTCATTATTAATTGCAGATTATTTTATTTTTATTTAACACGAAGGTTCTGTTGGTTTTCTATTATTACTATTTAATTAAACAATATGGACCTAATTACCACTGAAATTGGCAAATAGTATTTCTTTTCTGACCTCATATACTAGTCTTTATAACCTTACCTCCATTGGAGACGGTGTCGTATGCGTCAGTACTGCTATACACAAAATTTATCTTTCTCTGCCTATTTTATCTTACATATAATATACATTACGCATGCTCTACAAACTCATTAATCCCACTATTAATAGTCTGGAAGAAAAATTCTTTTATCTATAAATATAGAATGAAAATGACACGTATAATGTACAGTCACGTATTCTTGAACTAGATATGGAGAATTACAAAACAAGGGAATTTTGAATAATCCCAAAGGAGACCAGAGAAGAAACCACATATAACACAAATTAATTATATAATATATATTAATATAATTAATATTATATTAAAAATATATATAATATATAATAAAGATATATATATATATATATATATTATTATATAATAATATTATATATATATATATATATATATATAATTATATAATAATTATTATATAATATATATATATTAATTAATATCTAATATATATTATATATATATATAATATAAATAGATAATATTGGTATGATCTATGATATATATATATGAGGTGTATATATTTATAATAATAAAATTATATAAGAGGTAATTAATGATAATTTTAATATTATTCCAACAATTGATCTTACCTCTAACCTGACCACCTCATTGCACTGCAAATTGGGACTATACGCGTCCCATGGTTTACACAAGCCTTCAGTACCAGTACAGCTCTCAGGCCATTACTACTAGAGCACGTCTTTACCAGGGATTGAACAAAGTTGATTGCCGTAATTGTTCTGGGTATAGTAATAGTATTTAAGATAAGACAAGAAGAGAAAAAGTGGAGATAATGTCCTCCGGTAAACCTTGAGTTTACAGGTTTTAAACAGATTTTGTGGGGGTTTGATTGAGGTATTAATAAAACTTTGTTATATTTAAAGTTATAAGGGTGGTTGAGCCGCATTTTTAAACTTGGTCAGGAAAGCTGACATGTATATATCTTGGTAGGTGAAGTTGAAATTCTGGTTTATTTATTTCATGGTGGGCGTTTGTTTTAAAATGTTGTTTGGTGATCTGCGTCTGAAGTAGATTTTTCATGTTAGTTAGCGTGTGAGATTTGTTAGTGTATGATGTGTTTGTATTGGTGATATAGGTATATTGATTGTACAGAATATTGGTTTGTAACTCTAGAGCTGGTGTAGAGAAGGAGTTATGTTTGATATCTGTAGCGGTGGATTGAGGGTTAAGAAGAGGGGGCTAAATGTGGAAATGTGTAGAGTGTTGTGAGTTTTGTGAGAATGTTAGTCTACATATCCAGGAGTGTTATAGGTGTTATATTTATTGAATTTCTTCGTTAGTATAAGGCGTTAAGATGTTGGTAGTTTTTGAATGGTCTACCTGTGTGATTATTCTCATAATTATATATTATATATATATATATTATATATATATATAGTTATATAATATATATAAGGAATTTGGTGCTCATTTTACGGTGTATTTTATCAAAGCG
>JABUQX010046269.1:52500-74762 GCA_015478945.1 Trachelipus rathkii | reverse complement strand
ATTGAGCAGGAGAGAGTATATACGCCAGCTCACGAAAATATCAGCCAAATCAAAATCAATCTTACGCCACAATTACATCTGCCCCCACGCCTCCGCGTGTTAATCCGGCAATACAACCCTATCCTAATAGAACTCCTCTCGTAAATTCTGTTGAAACTCAGGCAAGTACTGCAAGCAGTCTACCCGTACTGCCCACACTACCAACTTCTCAAAAGAGTACAAAAGCAGCCCTTGATTCAATCTCCCGTCCAAAAAGCCATCAACAAGCCTATCCTGAATATTAACTCAACTAGCAATGAAACTAAGTTAGCTCATCCAATACAAAATTTGGAAACACTCCCTGCCAAGACACTGTCCCATACTCACCAAATTGGTTCACCAAACTTATGCAAGAGGGCGGTAACTTTGTTCCTTAATTCGCCTCCCACTATTACTAAAACCCCTGGTAAAGATGTTTCAAAACACACAGAAAAGAATAGTCACCAAGTTAAATATTATTCGTTAAAATATAGAGCAATCTAATTTTTAAACAAAAACACTGTAACCCCAGATGTAAAAAATGCAACTCAGAAGAGACTCGCCATAAGTCTACTTCTGAGACAAATGCAAAGGCTTCAAAAGACTGTTCCCAAACAATCCAGCTAATAAACAACTCACCAACCAACCATCTAACAGTCTACAAGACAGTTTTAGTTCTTCTGATTTTTCAACTTCTCTCCCGAGTTTCCTTTACCAGCTCTCTATGGGATTCTATACCCTAGAAGATTAATGGACAACAGCTCCTAAATGGAGCTTGATGTATGCATGACCCATTCTCTTTCTAATGCTTCCTGCACTTCCGAGAGTGTGAATGGAAAACTGTTCAGCGAACGCCGCAAACGCTCTAAGCATTCCGGGTCTGTTGGAGGCATGAAGATAAACCCAGAGGTCCCCATTCTCCAATCAAACTGCCCAATTTCCCAAAATCACCGGCATGATGAAGTACTGGAAAATTCTCCAGAATCAGACCTGCTAATTCATTGAATCCCATATTGGAAATTGATGTCGTAACCCCAATACATTCTCAAAAGACACAATCTTCTGGATACACCTTCCCCATTTCCATGGAATAACTCTGTCCCTCCCATATTTCTGAATCTGCTTGCCAAGCGGATTCTGATACTGCTCACAAATAAATATGAGCATCACGAATGCTCTTCTATTAACCAACCAAATTCACATAACAATATGGACTCGGTTGAATTCAACTTATCTCGTGATTCATGGTGAAGCTCTTTCACCAAATACATCTGAAAACCCCTCCCTAAAAGATGTACAACCTAACAAATTTCTGGTGTATGACTACCCTTTCCCCAGGTTTTGTTCCCCTCCTCGGAGACCCACGCCTCAACCTTCCTCTCAATCTGAACCCACCAACATTACCTCCCCAGTCACATAGGAGACAATTGGTCTCTAATAGATCACCATCATAATATTCATAACTCACCATGACTACTTTCTTTCAATGGAATGTTGTGGCTATTACTCTAATTTCAAAGAACTTGTTCAACTAATAAACATATGTACACCAAAGTGTATATGTTTGCAGGAACTTCGACTATGTCATCGTGACTCTTTTCAACAGCTGGAATATAAATCGCCGTTAACTTATAGAAAGAGGTGACAATGGGAGAGGGAGAGGCAGGAATACTCATTCACAAATTTATCCCTATTCCCCAGTCCCTCTCCAAACTAAACTTCACGCAGTAGCATAATTCACTTGTCCATTGACATTACTATATGTTCTACTTAGATTCGAGTAGTGAATTTACTAAGGTCTAGCAGATCTTTTTAAACAGCTCCCTACCCCGGTTGTTATACTAGGTGACTTCAACCCTCCGCTACCCTTATGGGGTGACTTGTCACTTCATCTAAGTCCAAAGATCTTAATAGATCTCCTCTCTTCCTGGGATGCCTTAACACAGGACTCCCAACCTATGAATGTTTAGATACACACACTTCTTCTTGTATTGATATTTCCTTTTGCTCCCATTCCCTATGGATCGTTTTACCTGGTCCCGCTTTGATTATTTATCCAGCAGTCATAATAGCAGCATTAAATGAGCTTGTTCTAAGCCCAATGCAAAAACCCAACTCCAGCTGGCGTTATGATCGAGCGGAGTGGGCTCCTTTTATCAGGCCACAGCTATCCCTCTTTCTCCTTTCAATAAATGATTCCGACTGTTGATGATGCCTTATGCTTCTTCCAGAAAGTAGTCATCTCGGCAGCAGGAAGCTTGCATTCCGCAATCTTCTCAGGCAGGCGGTCGGCAACCCCATGGTGGTCCGCGCACAAGCCAACCGAGAAGAAGAAACTCTACAGGCAATACAAAAACATCCGTACCACCCCAAACATGATTATTTTTAAAGCAGCCGCAAAGAGATCTCGGTGAATTAATCACCGAAAACTGCAAACAATATTTTCGAACTTACATATCGATCAACCTAACGCCTTCCTTAGTGGAAAGTTACACAAAGATGTTGATGTTGCATGTGCTTTCACCTTTGCTCCCTGTTATGGGCCTGAAGTTCCGGCTTTCTTTTGTTGGCCGCTTAGTTGTAGCATGCACTCACGCAAGCTTATTTTATTAATTATCATTTTGTTGCTGAGAACCTGCACAGACAGACTTTTCAACAGTGAAAGGGGAAGATCATACCTACAAACTGCATTCTTTACACTGGTAGTGAAACAAATGCATTGGCAATAGCAAAGACGGTGCCCTTGGTCCAGACATGATTTCGTACATCATGCTCCGCCATTTCCATCCTTCAGCGTCGGCATTTTTGCTGGATTTATATAACAGAATCTGATCAAATCTTCTTTTCCATCTATTTGACTACAGCTTTTGTAATTCCTATCCCCAAACCTGAAAAAGATCCGAGTTGGTTGAACCAGCACCAATTTCGTTGACCTGTCACTCCTGTAAAATTTAGTGCACGGTTTCTTGCCGTTATCTCTTTGTTAAACCCTCCATGCTTTTTCTCAAACTTCCAATTTGCTCTCTTTCTGTCGACTGCCGACCCCTTGGTAAAACTGGACCATGACATCCGGGAAGCCTTCAACTAGTGGGATATTCTTGGTGTCTTTTTTGACCTTGAAAAGGCTTACGACACAACGTGGAGAACTGGGATTCTCCTTAAACTCCATTCGCTTGGTTTCCGCGGACAACTCCCTCTCTTTATCAAATGCCTTTTGTCACAGATCTATCCAGGTTCGGTGCTCTTCTATTCTGTCACACCACTTTTACTCTGGATGAAGGCGCCCGCAGGGTAGTGTTTTTAAGTGTACTACTATTTGCTCTCGGATTTAATGATATTGTTACCTCTATTCCAGCGACTGTCAATTTTTCTCTCTATGTCGATGACCTAGCATTATACATAGCCGGTGCCAGGCTGCCCTTTCTCGAACGGCAACTTCAACTAGCTATTGAAAATATTTTCAATGTAGCTCCTATACTTCCATTTTTCTCCACCAAAACCTCAGCAGTGCTTTTTAAGAAAAAAAGGGAATCGAAGAACTTGCCACCTCTTTCCAGCGAACCCAACCTTATATGGTTCGCCGCCTATTCCTGTTACTTCACAGGTCAAATTTTTAGGACTCATTCTAGATGACCACTTAACATATGCCCCACATATCAAACACCTGAAAACAACTTGTCATCGCACGCTTGACTTATTACGTCATCTCCTCAAAATCTTGGGGCGCTGATTGCAAGTCCCTTTTACGTCTATACATCTAGTCGATCTGGCTTCTGACCACGATCATATACATATCTACTGCATCTATCTGTTGGATCCCATACAAAACGAGGCGATCCGTATCTCCACTGGAGCCTTCCGATCGTCTCCCCCTCTGTAAGCCTTGAAGTTGAAGCCAATGTAATGCCACTCTCTCTTCGAAGAGAATACATCATGTGTACAAGTTATCTTCGTTTTCAAACCCCAATACCGTCTGCCCTGACACCAATTCTGCAGGAGATGCCTCAGAATCCTAATTACTGGCCATTTGCTAACTCGGTTCATAACATCCTTAATTTCCTTAAACATCCCTTTACAAAAGGTGCTGCCTTTCTCATACAATGAAGGATTCACACCTTGGTTACTCCCCGCTCCCACCATTTGCTTGGCTCTGACCTCTCTCTCCAAATCAAGCCATTCTGCTGCCTTGTTAAAGGCATCATTCCTGTCTCATTCCACAGTTCATGATGAGTTTACTCCAGTGTTTACTGATGGCTCTAAAACCGGGAACAGTGTGGGCGCTGTCGTAGTGGCATCCTTTCCATCTCCAAATTGGTGAGTATGGTTTCAATTTTAGTATGCCTTAATATCTCTTGTTTATTTTCAGCTTAGCCTAGTTAGTCTAGCCTATGTTAAAATGCCCATTTGGGTAAAGCTATATATTATTTTGAACATGAATAGGCTACTAATGATTTTGTGTGCAATTAGACTGTTTTGGTTATGATGAACAGGCAATAAATGAATATTTAGTGACCTTTAGGTGAATCATCATGACATGAGAGTTGGTGTGTAAAAAATCACGAATTAGGGTCCCAAGTTATGTCATTCTGACCTATTTTATGTTATGTTATTTGAGATTGGCACTTACCATATACAATTTGCTTGTAGATCATTTTATGCTAAATCATTTTAAAGTAACATTAATGTTAAAAATAAAGCCATTATAAAATTCGGCATAACGCATTTTGAAGTCACAAATTGGGCCTAGAATATGATAAAATGAGATTTGTTATTAGTTGCTAGTATTGTAATTTGAATAAGGCCATGTTGCTAGAATTTGTCAAAATGCTAAAGATGCTAAAGTTTCTAGATTTTCGACGAACGAATTCATGATTTATGATTTGAATTATAAGCTGAGAAAGAATTTCAAGATCATTCAGCTAATCTATAAATTACTTTTTAGTTGTGGAATTATGATTTTAATCTTTTGTTATTATATAATTTGCAGTATATTCCTATAAGAAAGTGAACACATTATTGCCAGAATGCCACGTCACAACATTCTAGAATTTTCTGAAGACGACGCACTCATGAACATACCACCGCATTTGGATCGAGAAGTTTTTCACAACAGATCAGAGAGAGTTGATTTTGATTTTGATTAAGAAGGTTCTCTTGATTGATACGATTATCGTAATCATAAGGTTTTAATTTTGTATAGAAGTTCGAGAATTTAAAAAATTTATTTAAGATTTAGAAGTCTGAGAATTTTTCGTTTAATAAAGCTTCATTGAATATAACTTATATAACTTAAAATACGTTTATGTGATATGATTTATTTTGTGCTTGCAATATTAAAAGCATAATATATTTAAGATACGTTATTGGAAAACGATATTGTAAACTTTAAAAGTATTAATGACATTTATTGACGGAATTTATTTGTAAATATGAGTTATTGTTTGTGAAATCTTCGTTTGAAATTGTAAATAAATATAAACGTTCTTTTTAATTGCTAAATTAATATTTAACGAATTTGGAAGTAAGCTTAAAAATAAAACGAATTGTATATTAAATATTATCATTTCTCGAAGTGTTTTATTTAAATAAAAGATTGAATTGAAGTGGAGATACGAGTTGATATGAGTTGTAAGTTGAGACTTAATTTATTTTTCGTAATAGTCATCGGTAGGTGAATTTTAATAGATCTTCCTGGACAAGTCAACTAATTGTTCGTAAAATCAGGATCAACAGTTTATTTTCTTGATTATAACTCAACTCCGAAGTTTAGCAACAAATATATTGGATGATTTGGAATTGAAGGATATAGTAAATTATTTCGTAATTAATAACAGAAGAAACAATAATAATAGTTCACCAGAAGAATAAGTCAAAGGGCATATCTATCTTTAATAAAGGGAATATCTATGAAAGAAAGAAAAATAAATTGAAAAACAAAGTTTAGTAAAATAAATAGAATTAAGTTACGAGTCATAAAAAATAAGATAAATAAAATAAAGATCGTAATAAAAATAACTGATAGAAAGCTTACGAAAATAAAATAAAATATAAGTTACTATTAAAAAATAAATAACTTAAAAGTTTGCAAGCTACAAGGAAAATAAAATAACAAAATTATATTTATAAATTCAGCATAAACCAATAAGAAGGAGAATAAAATAAATAAATTCAAATACGATTTAATATATAATAATAATAATAATAATAATAATAATAATAGTGATAATAATGGTAATACGACCAATAAAAATAAAATATTGTATTCAGATTGGAAGAAGTAAAAGATCGTAGACATTTTCCAATCCAAGTCGTAACAACTTTTCACACACATCGAGCTGAAAAAGAAATAAAGGAATAAATAATATTTACCTATAATAATAAATAAAGATAAGAATAAAATAAAATAAATAAATGAAAGTTGGATAATTGAATAAAAAATATTGAGCTAGCATCGTAAGAGCGTAAGCGTGGCCACATTAATATATATCGGAGAGAGCAGATTCCTAAAACCAGGAACCATACTTTATTAATAAATATTAAAACGAATAAAATATCGGTAAGTCATAAGAATAATTAAATAAATAATAAAAAGAAAATAACAAAACGCAATGCAGTAAGAATTATTTATTAAAGAAGTTAAATAAGTAATAAGAAGCACCACGCAAACTAAATTTATTCCACTATACGTTTGTCAAACCCAAATATTTTATTTGGAAGTATTTTGTGGTAGTAGTTAGTGGCCATAATAGTACACATTTAGGGTGCGCAACCACAAAAGTCAATATAATTTGGTGCCTTAGACCAGTTCGTTCTGGGTTCATTTCGTTGTAGTACGATTTATTTTGAATTTTGAAAAAAAAAAAAAAAATTTTGGCAACTTTTTCGTTTTTCAATTTTTTTTGTGAGTTGGATACGATTATCCTTCTGGATCTGTTCTTTTCCAGGGTTGGTCCTGGTTCCTCTGCCTTTCTTCCGATTTATTTGGAATTTTGGAATTTTTCGATTGCGTCCTTCCTGTTTTCTATATATATATATATATATATATATATATATATATTATATATATATATATATATATATATATATATATATATATATATATATTTTTATAGTTATATATATATATATATATATATATATATATATATATATATATATATATATATATATATATATATATTTTTATATATGTATATCTAAGTATACACGTACAGTTTTTATTTATATATATATATATATATATATATATATATATATATATATATATATATATATATATATATATATATATATATATATATATATATATATATAGGGGTGTGATTAAAAAAAAAATAACATTCGTTAACTTTTGCCATTTGTTTAAAAGTTTAAGCACCCCGTAGGGTGACGAATATTGTCAGTTGCTTGACAGTTTAGCACCTCGAAAGGTGAACATTTAGTTTTAGTTTAGCACCTCGAAAGGTGATCAGTCCTTGTCATTTGGTTATACATTTACCACCTCGTAATTTGACATGTGTTAAATCTTCCAAATTTTTATCGAAGTTAAAATAAATTTGTTTTATATTAGTAGTACCTATTAAGGTTTTGGCTGTTAAAGTTTTAAGATGGCACACAGGGGTGACACATGTTAGTATCAATATGGAGGGTGGCATGGGTGGTGATAGAGTAACACTGATACCATCTACACCAGAACATGGACCGGTGCCACTGGAGAATAGACCAAATGAGAGAAGACCGCCAGCAGCATCAACCCCAGAGCAAAGGGGAGGTCCGCTGTAGCAGGGATCAATTGAAAATTTTTTAAGAATGCCATTGACACCAGAACAATTAACACAGGTTCATGCTTTTAGAGGAAGAACACTAGTGCCACCACCACTGAAATTTTGTTTGGAGTCAGGACATGATTTTGATGCATTTCTGGTGGATTTTGAAGTGTATTGTTCACATGTATACCCGAATGTTCGTGAAGCATGGAGGAGAGTGTTGAGTCAGTTTTTAGGAGAAATGTTGATCTCATATAATAATATAGATGGAGGAAGATTGATATATACTGAGGTGAAAGAACGATTGAGAGAAATAGTTAAACAAACGGCAACCAGCAAGGATACATTAATGAGTAGGTTCTGGGCAGCGAAGAGGCAAAGTAAAGAATCTAAAATGAATTTCTCAATGAGATTGGAAAGATTAGCTCGAGTGGCAGGAATTGAAAGAAATCAGATATTAAACGGAGAGATGAAAAAGGCAAAGATTTTGGATGGATTGGGTAGTGCAGCTGCGGCTAAAGTAAAATTTGCTATGTTGAATGAACCGACAATCACTGTGAATAGGATAATAGAACTAGCAAGTAACATAGAATTGTGTTTTCCAGAGGATATTAAAGAAGATGTAAATATGAAGATAGTGAAAACAAACAAGGGGGTGGAGGTTGCCAAAGTAAAATTGCAGGAATTGGGAAGGAAATATTGTAACCTTTGTCAACGAAGTGGGCATGAAGAAAAAGATTGTTACAGAATGCCGGAAGTGGGAAGGAAAATATTGTAACTTTTGTCAACGAAGTGTTCATGAAGAAAAAGATTGTTACAGAAAGAATAATTGCTGTTATTTTTGTGGCCTGGAAGGCCGTCGGATCGAAATTTGTAGAAAAAAGATAGCAAAAGAAGCAGAGGAAAAACAAACAAGTAATCAGAATACTAAGGAAGAATCAGTAAATCGGAAAGAGGAGAAACAAGAGAGAAAGGATATTCAATGTAATTTTTGTGGTGAGTAAGTAAGTCCCTTTTTCGGAGAGGGCACGAAAAAGGATAAGAAAAATACAGCCCTTAAAATTGGAGTGATCGATCGAAGAATGTACGTGCCTCTGAAGATTAAAACTAAAGTTATAAGAGCACTAGTGGATACAGGGGCTGAAGTCAGTTTAATTCATGAAGATATTGCAAAGAGTTTAGAATTGAAAATTAACCCAGAAAGTAAGATGCAAATAATAGGGGTTCATGGTGATAAAGAAGATACACAAGGGATAACTAATGTAAAATGCCATTTGGTAAGGAAATTGATTGCCAATACTGAATTGATGGTTAGTAATAGGATTCAACAACAAATAATTCTAGGAATAGAATTTTTGAAGCAAAATGGTTTAGAGTTGGATTTTAAAAATAATCGACTTATATGTAAAAAAGAATGAGAGAGAGAAGTTGTTCTTTGTCAGCTGTTTCAGAATTCGATCCCGTATAGAGAAATAGAAGTAACACTTAAGAATAAGTTGTCTTTACCACCCGGCCACATTCGACAAAGCGAACTAGAATGGCCAATGAAATTTAAATTGCCGAATGTATATAGGACCAAGATAATAAATCGGCAACAATTCCAAGAAAAGGGAATAATGTTTTCAAACACTGTTAGTCAAGGACAAAGTATATATTAATGTTGTAAATTTGAGTCATGAAACTTGCAAATACTGAAGTAATAGCTAGAATTGTAGAATTGAAAGAATGTAACAATAAATTAGTTGAAGTGGACGAGGAAACTGGAAAATATCATAGAGAACAAATGACACTGATTAGCTTGAGGGAACGATTTAAACTAGACGAAACGGATTTGACTACAGTACAAAAAGATCTAGTAAATCAGATGTTATTGGAGTATAATGAAATCATTAGTATAGATGCTAATGATGTAGGATATGCTAACCAAGTGCAACATCAAATAAAAATGCATGATTATACCCCAATTAAACAAAAAGTTAGAAGGTTCAATCCGAAAATTCAAGAAAAAGTGGATACTGAATTGCGATTGTTGGAGGAACAGGGGATCATTAGAAATTCTAAAAGTCCTTGGAGTAGCCCCATAGTTCCGGTGATTAAAAAAGATGGTCAAATTCGTGTTTGTGTGGATTATAGACAGGTTAATGATAGAACTATAAAGGATAGTTTTCCCTTACCAACAGTAAATGACTATATATATAGCCTGAAGGGAAGTGTTTACTTCAGTTTACTTGATATGACGAAGGGGTATTATAACTTGCCTATGGAAGAACGCTCATGTAAATTTACTGCTTTTTCCACCAATACAAAGCATATGGAGTTTTTACGGCTCCCTTTTGGCCTCTGCAACTCCCCAAGTACATTCCAAAGGTAAGTGAACCTTATGTTGGCAGATTTTTCGAGAACACAAGTTTTGGCTTATTTGGATATCTTGATTTTAGGAAAAAATTTTGAAGACCATTTAAATAATTTAGACCAAGTACTACAACAGTTGAAGGGATATCATCTTAAAATCAAACTCGAAAAATGTATGATATTTAGAAGAAAAGTTAAATTTCTCGGACAAGAAGTAAGTCAAGACGGGTTATTGCCCCTAAAAGATCACATAGAGGCAATCCAAAAAGCACCTATACCCAAAACAGTGAAACAGGTTCAAAGTTTCTTGTGTAGTGTAAATTATTACCGAAGGCATATTTACAATGCTGCACAATTGATGAAGCCATTATCTCAGTTAGCATCGGGCAGAAGTATAAAGTGGACAGAGGAGTGTCAGCACTCGTTTGATGAATTAAAAAAGGCTTTGTGCAGACCTCCAATTTTGGCATTTCCCGATTATGAAAGTAACCAGCCATTACAATTATTCGTTGATGCTTCCGGAGTAGCCGCTGGAGCCTGTCTGAAACAGCATCAAGATGGGGAAGACAAAATCATTGTGTATGCGTCTATGTGTTTTGGAGGTGCTCAGTTGAAGTATAGTGTTCTCGAGAAAGAACTGGCTGCTCTCAGGTGGGGGGTTAAAGTTTTTAAAGCATTTTTGTTGTGTAGGAGGTTTGTAATATGGTCAGATCATCAACCACTGACCTACTTGCATAACATGGCGGGGGTAAATGCTCGAATTGCCCGAACTTTGACAGATTTAGCCGAGTATGATTTTGAAGTTAGATATCTGCCTGGAAAATTTAATCATCTAAGTGACTTTTTATCAAGATGTGTGCCTGAAAGAGAAGATATGATCAAAATGGAGGATGATGTGCTGCCTGTTGGTTTTCGATTGAAGTCTATACAAGGAGGTGGAAATTCGTTGTTCGTGGCTTTATCCCACTTCCTATTTGCCGATGAAAGTGAATAGGGAACCATTAGGAAGAGAGCAATAAGTGAGGTTCAGGAACACTTAACCAAGTATGGTTTGATAGAAAATGGTCAAAATAAACAAAATTTAAGAAGGATGTTGATGTCAGGAACGTTAGTAACAGCTGAAGTGATAGAGGCCTGTGCTCGGATTTATAATATAATCATTCGAGTATATTACACCAAAGACGATTATGTATAATACAATAGTGTGTATAGCGCAGAGGTATCCATTTGTAACTTATTGAGCATACATGGTATCCATTTTGATTTACTGGAAGAGGCGGAAGATTTTGTTGATGCTCAATGTAACCTAGCAGATTATGATTGTGAAAATAAGTTGGAGGAGACTACTAGTGTGGCCAATAAAACTAAAGAAGTAATACTGTTTGAATTAGATGAGGATGAGGATGGCGAGGAAAGTTCAGAATTAGGAACCATGGTAGAAGAAGAAGAAGAAGAAGATGATGATATAGAAAGAACACAACTTGATAACAGTTTGAATGGGAGTATGGTGGAGGAGGAGGAAGAATTGTTGAATAATACACGAACAGAGTTAAAATATAAGAAGAATACAGAAGAATTGGATCAAGAAATCAAGGAACGACAGAAGTTGGATCCAACTCTGAATAGATTAGTTAACATACTTTGTGGCACCTTAAACATTGGGATGCAGAAAAGACTGCTGAATCAAGATTTCAAATTGAAAGTTTATAGTAAATATCTTGATGTGTTGAGTGAGGAAAATAATATATTATACAAGCAGGAGGGAAGTGATAAGGTACCCTTGATTGGTTTTGAAGATATGAAGGACCTCTTGATTGATTTCCATAAAAAATATTATCATCCTGGCAGAGATAAATTAGTGAATAAGATCAAGGAAATAGCCTGGCACCCTAAAATTCGGAAGTTAAGTGAAGATATTACGAGATGTTGTGTAACATGTCAACAAAAGAAATTATTACTAGCCAGGCAAGCCAGGCAAGCCCGACCACCAGTGTTAAAAATACATGTAAAGAAACCTTTTGACATTGTGGTCATCGATTTGATGGAATTGCCTAAGACTAGTAAGGAAAATAAATACTTATTGGTGGGAATTGATTTATATTCCAAGTGGATCGTGACTATGCCTTTGAAAAATAAAACAGCAATGACTGTGCTTGATGCTTTTAAGATCATGTTATCTACTTTCTTGAAAGACCCCTTGGAGATTCAATCTGATAACAGAACTGAGTTTACTAATCAGTTTTTTGTAAGTTTCCTGAAGGAGAGGGATATTCGACATCGCCTTACTATTGCTGGTATGCCTCGGACTAATGGGGCTGTGGAGAGGGTGAATAAGACCTTGTTAAATATGCTCAGAATGATAGACGATGTTACAGAATGGGATGAGCAGATTGGAAATATAACCTCCGTATATAATCATACTTATCATCGAGAAATAGGGTTAACTCCTGGAGTATTTTTAAAAAATGTACAAACTCAGCAACCAAGGAATGCTGCATGGCAAAATAAGCAAGGGCCTTATCAAGCATTTAATATGTCCGACTTGGTGTTAAAAAAGGTCAATTTTAAAGGTCATCATTTGATGAATAAATTAAAAAGTAAAATATCATGGGCCGTATGAAATTATTAAGGTGTATGAGAATGGAGTTATGTATGATGTACAACATATATATAGACAGACCATCCTATATCGTGTACATCATAACCAATTAAAAAGATGGCATGATACACCATTGGGTTTCGAAAAAGTGAATGAGAATCAAGAATTAGAAAAAAATATTGAAGAACAACCCATAAGTGATTTTGAAGGTTTTGATGTTGAAGCCAGACGCGATTTTGAGGGATTCAATCCCGAGGAGAATGATGAAATTTTTAAAGTAAATTGGGATAAGTTCACCAAGTTCAATATTCAACTAACAACTGAAAAGGCACCTTCTGTTAACTTGGATGGGGAGAAAATTATGAGTTCAGAATTAAGTATTGAATCATCCCCGTATGGCAGGACACATGTTTTAGAACCTTGGATAAATGAGTTCCCATGAAAGGATTCATTACAATAGGAGATGACATAACCGTGATGATGAAGTTGTAGAAAATAATATGTTTAATCAAAATAGTAGTTTGGACGTTGAAAGTTTAACTTTCTTTCATTCTAGTTCATCCAGTTTTAAGGTTTGAAGGATGACTAATATATATGTAATGACCATCGTTAATGAGAGATAAAATAGGAGAATTTTGATTACATGACATAGATTCCAGTAAGAAAATAAAATAAAATATCTTCTGTAAAATGAAGACTAATAGAAGTATTGTAAGAAAGAGATAAAATATGGGAGTTTTGATTATAAGAAGAAAATTAGTCATGAAAGAAAAACACTGATAATCGTATATTATGGGAGTTTAAGGAGTTTGAAGTGGTGAGCGGAGTTGAAGTATCTTGGAGATTGGTGGGTGTATAAGTTTATTAATGTATTCCTTTTTATTTTCAGACATATTATATAATGTGGTGAGACGAATTTGTAGTGATTGTAGGGGATAGTCGAATTCAATCCCTGGCCCAAGTGTCGAGACATGAACGGCCACAAAAGTTAATAAGATTTCAAGCAAATGGAGCCACTTACTTGGAATTGCTAGAGAAAATAGAACATCCTGGAAGAAAATTATCAAACAAAGTGAGCTGATAAAATTATTAGTGATGGTAGGACTCCATTGTGAATTCACTAAATTGGTGAAGTGGAAAAATACCGGAGTGAAGTTAATGGTTCACAATAGGGAAATGACAACTGAAATTATAGTTATTACCATCCTAGATAAAATTAAGATTTGGAAGAACAAATATCCTTACTGCCACATCATTGTCACCGTGCCTTTTATTCCTCACTTTGATCGGTTTAATACCGCCAGGCTAAAGAAAAGTTTGAACATCTCACAAATGAATCAAGTGTATTCTTATCGAGTTAGCTGTGGCTTCGTACATGAAATGAGAAATTTATTAACAGCTTTTTTTCGACTGTTGGGAAAAATTTATGAAACCTAGACCCTTGGCATTGGGCCGCATGGATAATTTTTTGCAACATAAACGTAAACGTCGAAGTAGACCAAGAATATCCTATGCTGGCCCACTACTGGATGGAGTCCATTTCCAGCATCAAACCAATATCTATTTCTGGCTGTTACTTGCTAGTCATTGTAAATACATTAAAAGAATTAGTACAAAGGGATACCAGTCGATTCCGGAAAGGGAACTCTTAAAGAAATCAGATAGAGATTTGCGACATCAATTAGAAGAAAAAAAAGAGTCGATTGGCAGCTGAAAGACAACAACAACGACAAAGGGAGCAGATGAAAGCGAACCAGAAGAAAGCTATTGAGAGAAAGAGGAATCAAGATAGACACAAAAATAGAAGACCCATGAAGAACTATGTTGGAATGGAAAGAAGGGGTGACGATGGTGTGCGGGGACGACAGAGGGAAAGTTTAATAATAAATGTGAAGCAACATATCTTCAATTCTCATAGTATTTTTAAACGCGTTGAGAAGAAAGATGTACCTCACGGATCAAAAGTGAGGGAGAGATTACCAAGGGGGGTACTTGGTGATCAGATTGTATCAAATACACCCATAGCAGATGAGAATTTGATGGAAGTCACCACAAAATTCACTCGTACGACTAGACATTTTGAGAGGGTCTGACATTCCAAGCCATTGATCATTTTACTATCCTGTATCCTGTATGTAAGTCTTTTAAAGAGGGAGGTGTCGTAGGGCATCCTCCCCATCTCCAAATTGGTGAGTATGTTTTCAATTTTAGTATGCCTTAATGTCTCTTGTTTATTTTCAGCTTAGCTTAGTTTAGTCTAGCCTATGTTAAAGTGAACATTTGGGAAAAGATATACAATGTTTTGAACATGAATAGGCTGCTAATGATTTTGTGTGCAATTAGATTGTTTTGTTTATGATGAACAGGCAATAGAGGAATATTTAGTGACCTTTAGGTGAAGCATGACATGGGAGTTGGTGCGGAGAAGTCATGCAGGAGGGTCCTAGTTTATATCATTCTGACCTATTTTATGTTATATTATTTGAGATTGACACTTACCATATACAGTTTGCTTGTAGATCATATTATGCTGAATCATTTTAAATTAACATTAATGTTAAAAAATAAAGCCTTTTTAAAATTCGGCATATACGCATTTTGAACTCATGAAACGGGCCTAGAATATTAAGAAATGAGATTTGTTTATTGGTTGCTAGTTTTGTAATTTGAATAAGGCCATGTTGCTAGAATTTGTCAAGATGCTAAAGTTTCTAGATTTTTGACCAAAACGAATTCATGATTTATTATTTGAATTATAAGCCAGGAAAGAATTTCAAGATCATTCAGCTAATTCATAAATTACTTTTTAGATATGGAATTATGATTTTAATCTTTTGTTATTATATAATTTGCAGTATATTCCTATAAGAAAGTGAACACATTATTGCCAGAATGCCACGTCACAACATTCTAGAATTTTCTGAAGACGACGCACTCATGAACATACCACCGCATTTGGATCGAGAAGTTTTGCACAACAGATCAGAGAGAGTTGATTTTGATTTTGATTAAGAAGGTTCTCTTGATTGATACGATTATCGTAATCATAAGGTTTTAATTTTGTATAGAAGTTCGAGAATTTAAAAAATTTATTTAAGATTTAGAAGTCTGAGAATTTTTCGTTTAATAAAGCTTCATTGAATATAACTTATATAACTTAAAATACGTTTGTGATATTTATTTTATAAATTAAGTCACAGAATAATTAAAACAGTTTTGTTGTAATATTTCTCTGATGACCAAAAATATCAGTGGAATCAAGGAAAATATGTTTTAGAATGTTTTGTTGAATATATAATTAAGTATGCATTTGATTGGAGGTTTTTTAAAAGTGTAAATAAATAGAAACATTCTTTTTGATTGCTAAATTAATATTTAACGAATTTGGAAGTAAGCTTAAAAATAAAACGAATTGTATATTAAATATTATCATTTCTCGAAGTGTTTTACTTGAATAAAAGTTTAAATTGAAGTGTAGATACGAATTGATATGAGTAGTAAGTTGAAACTTTAACTTATTTTTCGTAATAGTCATTGTGAGGTGAATTAATAGATCTTCCTGGATAGGTCAACTAATTGTTCTTAAAATCAGGATCAACAGTTGATTTTCTTGATTATAACTCAACTCGAAGTTTAGCAACAAATATATTGGATGATTTGGAATTGAAGGATATAGTAAATTATTTCGTAATTAATAACAGAAGAAACAATAATAATAGTTCACCAGAAGAATAAGTCAAAGGGCATATCTATCTTTATTCTCGGATTTTCCTGCTCCATACATTTTGGTACATTGTGAAAACATGTCTGTTTATAATACTATCTTCGATATTTTTCCTCGCATTTCGCTAATAATTTTTTTCATCAAATATGGTGAAAGCTGCTCACTTCTCACTTAAATATCACAGATGGTTATAAAACTTATGAATAGTTGCTCCGGTATTCTATTTATATCAAAATTAACAATTATATTTATAGAATTCAGCATAAACTACAATAAGTAAGGAGATATATAAATAATAATAAAATTCAAATAAATATTATAAATATAATATTGTTAATAATAATTAATATATAGAAAAAAAATTATGATCGCATATAAATAAATTCATCGAATAGATTGGAAGAAGTAAAAGATCGTAGACATTTTCCAATCCAAGTCGTAACAATCCATCACTATCACGTATGCTGTCATATAAAGAAATAAAGAATATATATAATAGGGACCTGATCTATATATAAAAATAATAATAAAAAAATCACATACAAATATAAAATACACAATATAGAATAGAACAAGTTTTTTTTTTTTTCGTTCTATATTTCTATACATTGTGTCTCTCTATCCATCTCTATCTGTCTCTATGTATGCTCTTATTCAAGGAAGGCGTGTTAACCATCGCTCATCAGAATTCTATACTACTTAAACGTCTAATAATACGTCTCATCTATTGTACGCGGCAGACGCAGGCCTGAATTATATATATATTTCAGCTATGTAATACTATCATGAATTATGTGTGGAAGTGAATCCATAATTACAATGTGATTTGTCATTATATATTATATATAGATATGCAGCTCTCAACGACTGTATCTGGAGTGTACCTAATATCTATACACTATAAACTCTAGTGAGCATAGTGAACATGCAGTGACACTCTAAAGATGTGTACTTACTTTATTCTGAGTGGCGAACTTTAAAAGCTCTTGTGCCGTGTACTTGCCGTTGTTGGGTGATAAGTTCCCCATACTAGCAGCCGCCTCTTACTTTACCTATTATAAAATATGTAGTGATGTATATGAGTATCCCAATCTATCGCCTCTTCTAAAAATAGTGGCTATAGTGGAACTGGATAATGTAGTGACAATATAAGTGCCTTTTGGCTTTGACTGCGACCCATCTAAAAGCGGGTGAAACAACCCCCCTCCCAGATATAGTACAGTTAGACAGTCTCTCAGTATATCTCAGCACATAACTACAGGCGGATGATGGCCGCTTGTAGCTGGAGCAACTTTTAGAAGAGGACAAAAAAAAGTTTTCTCGCAGTCAAAATGTGCTACCCGTCCTCTGAACTACAGTACGTCGAGTTTACTATTATTTTTATACCTAATCGCCTCTACTAGCATGACTCAGTGTGATCTCTGATTGTTTTCAAGATCATTTTTCTTTATGTTAGTGATGTCTAAGTTGGCATCGTTTACTGAATTATAGGATACAATATATATCATGAGTCTCGTGTCATCTGTATGATATTGGTTGGAAGGTGTCTTGTGCCACTATATATTTATATATTATCGGAGCGAGCTATCATACTCTCTTCCTACCAACAGGTATACCATACTTATTAATATTAAAACAAATAAAATATCAGTAAGTCATAATAATAATTAATATAATTATAATACTCACATATAAACACACGAACTTGGCATATCGTATCACCCTCTTTCATTGTAATGTACTGGTAAGAAGCTTATTTATAAGTGTGGTATAGAGGTCTTTTAGTTAAATACAGTAATCTCTCACACGCTAAGGCTCCAAAGAAAGCACGCATGCAACCTATTAAACCTCCTATTGTATCCACTATAGCGTTTGCCTAAAACCCAAATTACTTTTATTTGAATATTTTTAACGTCAGTAGTTATGTGGCCATAATATACACATTTAGGTGTGCGCTACCACAGTACAAGCGTCTATCTGCTTTGTCCCTATGCGAACTCTCTTCCGAGACCCTTCCTCCGCTCTCATCTTCAATCACATCGATCTATAAGAATGGCTTAATATATCTGCTTTTCTATCGAATTGTATATATGCTTGTTATATCTAATCCAATCCAAATCGAATCTGGTATGTCATTTATTCCAGATTCGCTATAGTGCGCGTACAAAATCGCGCTTGAAAACCACTTATTCTTGAAAACACAATGGTATCTTGCTGGTCACTAGATTCCGGGGGGGCGTGCCTACCATCCTTCCCGCTGATAGCGCACCGACGAGAAAACAAATTATTTTTATTGTTCGGACCTTTCTCATGTAGGTAAAGTTGCAATGTTAAATCACTGCTACAGAGAAGCCCAAATGGCGCCACCTCCTCATTTCGAGCTGTTCCAGGTTACCCCGGATGCCATTTGACAAAGGGCTGTATCTCCCATCAAACCGATTCACTAATCCTGCTCTCCGGACAAGGTTTTCGCATCTATGGCAAGAGCGCCTGCGACGAACGCATGCATCAGAGAGCTGAGCGAAACTTAAGAAATATTAAAGTCACTGATCATCGATGCGGAGTGGTTCTTCCTCCCCCCTGACAAAAACGTATCCACTTAACACGCAGTTTACAGTGTTTTGCATCTGGTCTCCGTATTGGCCACCACTAATATCCACTCACCAGTTTTCGCTATATGTTACGAACCCCCCCCTCCCATTTGCAACATTTTTGTCCGAATATTTTATCATTAACCCGCAATCTTTCGCCATATCATTCATGATTGTTCCCAGTGGACTCATTCGCCGCCGTCCATTTTCCCTACTTACGATCCATAAACACTCTTCCAAAAGATTATCCATAGTTCTTATCCGAATTTCTTCCCACTTTAGTCAGGTAAAAACATTTTCTTGTTTCTACAAGCAAGTGAATGTTTCTTTATAAATATTTTGATTGTGTTGTATACGTAATACTACGGACTTTATAATGCGAAGATGTTACATTTGTTGGTCAGCTGTCCATTCATCGAGTTTTTGTTTATTTTAATTGACTGAATATTCATTTCTTTATTTTCAAATCTCTTCTTTGAGCGTGTTAAAATATGTATTGTCAGGACCCGCCCATGTCGTTGATTTTTTTCTCCAAGCGCAAACCACGTGCTGGCCGTGCTTTCGTGAGGCCCTGTGTGGGTCCGTGTACATTGACAAAAAAAAAAAAATATAAATAAAAATATATATATATTATATATATATATATATATATAAAGTACGCTCTAAACAACCTTGCAGTCTCATCAAAATATTGTGTATAATATATACTACCTTATATACTATAACTAATATATATATATATCATCTACTCGTATACCGGTATACTATACTATATCATAATACTGTTAGCTATATTAATTCTATTACACTAGTGATGGTCTGGACAATGATTGAAAATTTGAAGCACGTATGACGGACATTATTTGTAAAATTTTTGTGGCTGTATGATCTAATTGAGAAAATATTTTAAAAATTCTCTTCTCTCTCTCTCTCTCATCTCGTCTCTCTGCTCTCTCTCTCTCTTCCTCTTCTCTCTCTCTCTCTCTCTCTCTCTCTCTCTTCTCTCTCTCTCTCTCTCTCTCTTCTCTCCTCTCTCTCTCTTCCTCTCTCTACTCTCATCTCTCTCTCGCGATTGCGTATACGTTTCCTCTCTCTCTCATCCTCTCTCTCTCTCTACCTCTTCTCTCTCCTCCCTCTCTTCTCTCTCTCTGGGCCTCCTCTGCTCTCGTCTCTGCTCTCTCTCTCTCTCTCTCGTCTCTCTCTCTCTGCGTCTGCTCTCTCTCTCTCTCTCTCTCTCTCTCTCTCTCTCTCTCTCTCTCTCTTCTCTCATCTCCCTAACCTTCCACACCGCACTCCCTCATCTGCCTTCTCTCTCTCTCTTCTCTCTCTCTCTCGTCTCTCCTCCTCTCTCTCTCTCTCTCCTACCTTTCTATCTCTCTCTCTCTCTCTCTCTCTCTCTCTCTCTCTCTCTCTCTCTCTCCCTTTCTCTCTTCTCTTCCTCCCCCCCTCCCTCTCCTCCTCTCTCTCTCTCTCTCCTTCTCTCTCTCCTCTCTCTCTCTCCTCTCTCTCTCTCTCTCTCCTCTCTCTCCAAGGCTGTAGAGCAGGGATTCAACCCACCCAAAATTATTTAAGCGATCAAATTCTTGATTCCTTAAGTCTCTTAATAATAATAATAATAAGCGTAGAAATTTGACTCGGCCTGTATTCTCCATGCGGAGCAGGGCTGTCGTTCAATTCTCTGCATTAAGTTGGCAGTTTTATCTTCCTGGCGGCCAGAAATTAAACTTGACTGCACAAAAACACATTGGTGCGCTGTGCCAGTTTGGATAGCCGACCTTAAAGTTTGAATTTCCTGTAGTCCCCATGTTTACCCTCTGAAATGGGATAAATCACGTTAAAAAGAAGTTTTAATAATAATTGATAGAAATCGCACAAAATAATTGAATTGAAAATTGAAAAGCTATTTAATTAATGGAAATGAGAAGATATGTTGTGGTCCGTAACGATTTCTTTATAGCGTCCATGCTGGGTGTTCGTCTTATGTAGTAAAATATTTTAGACCAGCGGGAGCTTAAAATCTTACGGGTTTCAAGTTTGCAGATGATATCAAATTGGCTACTCCTCAGTAAGGAATAATGATGAGTGTATAAAGATTTGATAATATGGGGACTGTAATCGTTGATGGGAATGAGAGCAGGTTTCATTCCTTCTTCAAAACTAAATCTTCTCTCCTATAATCCAATGTTCATCAGTTGCTTGTCTCTGCTATTCAGGCCTGAGACATGCCGTTATCGGGGATGGTGGAAAATTCTCGTTCTCCATCACTCTTGCTAATTTTCAGTCAGCTAGAAATCATTGCAGGATACTCATTTGACAGCAAAGCAGGCCTTTACAAACCGCAAAGTGGGCTACCTACTTGCCGTTCTCCTACTAGACAAATCTTTCTGGCCTCTTGGCAAAAATATCTCTTCTGTAAATCTACCTTTTTCTCCTCTTATTCGACCCGATCTCGAAATGCATTCTGTTGCTAATTCTCCCACTGGCAAAGACAATCTCTTCGAGCCTCCTATTTTACCTTCAATTTAAACCCTGGATAATGTTCTGGCATTCCTCTTCCTACTACTCCTTCTCTCAGGTGTCCTATGCCTTTGCCTTTGCCTGTCATTACATTTGATCCGGTGCATGTACCCCTGAAATCAGTGAATGTTAGGAAGGCGGGTGGCCCAGATGGCATTCCTCCCCGAGTTTTGACTAAGTGTGCTTCCGTGCTATCCCCGCCCCTCGTCCAAACTATACTCTTCTATATCTCATATATAGACACCTTCCCTCAGGTTGGAATGCTGCACATGCATCCAATCTATTGCCGAAACAGGAAGCCGCTCTGACTAGTTCACTGTTAAACTATCGCTAAACTATTGCCTTTCACTGTATAAATACTCTCTACTCTAAGAATCTTTTGCAAACCCTTCTCAACTCTCACCTTCCTTCTCTGGATCATCTGGAACTTCATTCTGAGATCTAACACAAGTACGTGAGCCTGTGCCGGTCTCAGCTCCTGAGCGGTCTTCTGGCGATATAAACTTCTCCTAATACTAACCGATGTATGGTTTAGTTGAGCATGCTTTTAAATTTTTACCACGACTTATAAATCTTCCCGAGCTGGTTTGATCTCATATTAAGCATTCAGCTGCATTGGCCTTCTCGGAATTTATTTTTTAAAATATGTTCAGTTCACCTGCTTCTCTTAATTTTTTTGACAGTGACCATTGCTG
>JABUQX010046269.1:42500-47500 GCA_015478945.1 Trachelipus rathkii | reverse complement strand
CAAAAGTCAGGGGAACACCTTCTTCCCCAAATTCGGAGAACACCCTACTCCCCAAATCGGGAAACACCCCTCCTTTCCAAAGTCGGAGAAAACCTTCCTCCCCAAAGTCGGGGAACGCCTTCTTCCTCAAAGTCAGGGAACATCCACCTCCTCAAAGTCGAGGAGTACCCTCCTCTCCAAAGTCGGGGAATACCCTTAACCCCAAAGTCGAGGAAGAACACTCTCCTCTCCAAAGTCGGGAAACACATCCCAAGTCGGGGAACACCCTCCTCCTCAAAGTCGGGAAACACCCTCCTTCCCAAAGTCGGGATACACCCTCCCTTCCAAAGTCGGGGAACACCCTCCTCCCCAAAGTCAGGGAATACCCTCCTCTCCCAAGTCGAGTAACAACCTCCTTCCCAAAGTTTGTTAAAGGATTTCTGGGACACCCTATTTATTTCACATGACTGAAGTGTGATGGGAATATTTTATTTCATATTTTGTAAATTTTCATGAAAAAAAAAGTTTTACACCTGGTGGGAAGGGCTCCTATTTCAACCCTCTGGTTGCATTACAACTTTCATATTGGATGATTTTCATGAGTTCGTCAGTTTCAATGTTGCGCTTTAAAGTTAAACTCGAGTTAAATATATACTTACCAAACAAAATCAGAATCTTATAAATGTGTCGATTAATAAATTTTATAACTTGTAAAAATAGATCTTATAACTAATAATTAATAAATCTTATAACTTGTAAAAATAACAGATCTTATAAATGTGTTGTTTCATAATTTTTATAACTCGTGTAGATCGAATACCACACGACGTTTTCCTGTACAGCTTCAATATTCATATGATAGTAAGTCACCAAATTTTATAATTATAGGTTTTCAAAGACTTGTCTAGAAGGGATTGAGAGCGGTTCTTGGAGGCCATGAAATGGCATGTAAGTATCATAAATTATTCCGTCGAAAAGATACTACTCGGATAGACAGATCATCCAATCAACAACTGAAAGTGTTAATTGCTTATCTATCTAGTCTTCCAAACGTTAATGACAGTAGATAGGAAGAATTATTAAAGGAGCAAACGTTTTAGAGGATATAAGCTATAACATAAAAACAGCTTTTCACTCTTAAATCATGTTCACACTACATAAGAATTAGCCAATGAAAATATATATAATCTTTTCCAACAAACTAAATGAATAGAATAAAATAAATAGTAAGATATGGATAAAGAAGAGAGGTAGATATTAAAATCAGCAAATTACAAACTTTCAGGCGCAGTATATCGGGGCATGTCGGGCTTTTATTTTGCTTTGGCTTTCGGGTTTTCCCCAACACCGGTGGACTTCAGTTGGTCTTTGGCCTTTACAACCGTAGAAGACACAAAAAAAATGTCATTGAATCAACTTGAATAATTTAACATCAATAAAACGTTTATCATTATTTATCAAAAATTTCAACAACGCCCTACCAAAGAGCATTACATTGTCACAGTAGTTGAAACTGCTTAGTAATCTCATGACATTATTTTCAAAAAAAGTATATATATATATATTGTAATATATATATATATATATAATATATATATAAAATATATATATATATATATATATATATATATATATATATATATATATATATATATATATATATATATATATATATATATATATTAATGTGGCCGTTAATATATCATATATATATATATCTGTAAAAAAAAATTTCGTTAATTTTTAGCTACCACAGATTGTCTCCATTTTAGCGAGAAAAAATTCAGGGTGTTGTTTCAGCGGTTGATATGGAGAAAGGAAGCCCTGGATCCAGATATTTATGTACATGAGCAGTTCGGGTAAAAAAATCCTAAATTAAAACATTACCATATGTTCAAAGAAATATAAAATAACTGCCTCGAGTCATAAAAGTGACGTCAGAAAAGTCAGCCTCTCAGGTGGCTGACATCACATCACATCACAGGAGTGGGTGGGTGACAACGTTGTATGAAAATATGCTCACTTCGAATCCAGCTGGTTATACCAGTTGTCTTTCGTTACATGTGAGAAGAACGTGTATACTTTTTAAACACAATGTATGATTCAAGGTTACGTGAGAAAATATATTTACTTGGTTATTGCTCGCCTGATATATCCGGATGTAAATAAAATGCCATCAAATAAACAAGTGTTAGGTGTGTTATTTTTCAATCAGCGCGTGGTAAAATTAAAGTTGCGTGATAGTGCAAGGCTAGCATTGCAGGAGGTTATGATATTTTGGGATAAAGCTCGAATCCCAACACAGGATATAAAAAATTGCATCAAGAAAGTAGAAGATTTGTACAATGAATTGCGGACTCTACAAAAACACGCTACAAGAACATCAGAGGCTCATAAGACAAAGGTAGCGAAATTTGTATCGAAACTCGATGATCTTTTCGACATTGCACATGCAAACGCATTGAGTACGATTACTATTGAAGAGGATAAACAGTTTTTGATTAATCAGAGGAAGAAAGGACGGCCAGGATTCATGTACGGGATCGATTACGAACAACTTGAAAGGGAACAAAGAGCTGCGGACCAAGAAGAAAGAATCTTGAAGAGAAAAGAACGAAGCAATCGCGAAATTGAAGAGCAAGGTAAGTAATATTAAATATTATATTGGTTATTGATTTTTTTTTTTTTAGATTTTAATCAAAATTACAATATTATTGTTCATATCCTGATTGTTTAAATTTTGTTTTAACATTTTGTATTTAAACAATGTATAATAAAGTAACTTAAATGATATATTAGATATATTAGATTTATCATAAAAGTAATAGATATTTTAATAATTTTATAATTAGCTACAGTGTAATAATATATTTTATGCTTCTGGCTGTAAATAGCATATACCAAGCACCTTCCCATTATACAAGAATTAATTATTATTCTTGTGTTTGTTGTTAGGCCAGTAGGTTGATCGGTTAGGTTCAGGTGTCAAACTATATTACTTTTCTTAACAGAAAGGTGTGGAATTGATGTTGTCGTCATTCTCTAACAGCGGTATTGGGTCTGATACCGTTGTGAAACCTGTTGCTGGAACATCTACAGATATCAGTGCGACTAAACGTCCTATGTCACAAGGTTTGGACCTCTCAGAGGAGAAGGCGGCAAAAAGGAAGAAAGGACACCAGAAACCTATGACGTCTAAGCTGGCCGCAGCTTTAGATACATGTAAAATCAGTGACAGGGATGCGGTTCATATTCTGATAGCTACAACTGAGGCATTGGGTCATACTGCTGATGCTTATGTCATTAATAGAACATCCATTCGCAATTTCAGAAAACAAATACGGGAAGAACGCGCAATGGAAATTAAGAAACATTTCAGGGATACCACGTTGCAAGCCGCCGTCTTGCATTGGGACGGGAAATTAGTTCCATCGTTGACTGGTACAGAGACGGTCCATAGACTTCCTGTGATCCTTTCGAATGGAGAAACCGAACAACTCCTTGGCGTGCCCATCTTACAATCTGGTATCTGCAGTATGTGAAGTGATTGCCGAATGGGGTCTCCATACGTATGTCAAAGCACTTAGCTTCGATACTACAGCAACGAACACTGGAGGTGTTAGAGGAGCCTGCGTTCTGATAGAACAATGTTTGGATAGAGACCTTTTATACCTGCCTTGTAGACATCATATTTATGAAATCATTCTTAGAAGTGTTTCGAGAAAAGATGGGTACAACTACAGGTCCCGATGTATTACTTTTTAAAAGATTTCAAAGTGCTTGGTCTGGAATTAACGTTCATAATTACCGGTCAGGAATTGGCAACGTAAAGGTAAATGAAGGAGAAATATCTCGAATACTTGACTTTGTTAGAGGTACATTGAGGGAACAGCAGCCTAGAGAGGGATTATAGAGAATTTCTAGAATTAACGGCAATTTTTCTAGGAGAAGCACCATCTCATGGGATACGTTTCCGTAAGCTGGGAGCTTTCCATCATGCACGCTGGATGGCAAAGGTCCTTTATTGCTTGAAAATCTTTATGTTTCGCACTGAATTTGCATTAGCACCGAAAGAGGAAAAAGCAATAAGTGATATTTGTATTTTCCTTGTTACTGTATATGTCAAAGCATGGTTTAGTGCGACATCTGCTGCAAATGCACCTTATATGGATTACACATGTCTTTCTAAACTCTACGACAATCAGGGGATAGACCCTAATATATATATCTCGCGTTGCTTTAAAAAACTAAGCAGTAATTTATGGTATTTAAGCCCCTGGGGCGGTATTAGCTTTATTCGATCCACATTTGTCATGTGTTACGAAAGGAAAATGGTCGATGCTTTGAATAACGAGATGGAATCGTCAGAGGAACATGAGAAGCGAATACACATTACAATCGAGAACATCCCAGAAATAATTAAGAACTGCCTTGAGCAATTTGTTTCAACCAAAACTAAGGCGGTTTTCACTAGATTCGATATGAATGATGATTTCCTTAAGATAGAACCGTCGCTGTGGCATAAAAATGAAAGTTATATAGAATGTCTAAATTGGTGAATAAACTGTCCGTTGTAAATGACTCGGCAGAGAGAGTAGTCAAACTTATGGAGGAGTATAATAAATTACTTACGACAAATGAGCAACAGAAACAGTATGTTATGGAGATTGTACGTCAATATCGCAAAAGGTTTCCAGGTTGCCAAAGGACACATTATCAAAGCACCAAATCAGCGTATACATGCGATATTCGCATTATTTGGAAATGTCAACGTTATTGTTATTATTATATTCATTTTCTTTTCATCTAAAACGTTCATGCAATATGTTATAATGTTATAGTATATACAACAATTACAACATATTATGCCATAAAACAAATAAAATTTCTTTTTCCATGCATGTTTACATTTTCATTTTTCCGAGGGCCACGGGTCCCCTTTTTCCCATAAAGCTGAAATTTACCACAGCTTATTTTCTACTATCATGGAACAAAACTGGGGGGTAGAGTCAGCAAAAAAA
>JABUQX010046269.1:30000-32500 GCA_015478945.1 Trachelipus rathkii | reverse complement strand
TATTGATATGATACTTTTTAATTCCTATTAAATCGTGTTAAAGGAATCAGGTGTTTTAATAATAATGTGAATACCTGATAAATAGTCTGATTTAAGAAAAGATGTTAGAATTTTTGAGAAAAAGCGTAAGAAGTAAGAATAGAAAAATATAGAATATGAAAGTTAAACCGAAGATTAATAAATGGTTAAACAAGGTAACATATGAAGTGCATATGGTAAAGAAGACTAGGTTAACAAAGTACATGAATTACCATACGATCGTAGTTACAGAGCTCGACTTATTATGAACCACTATTGGTTAAACCATAATATGGTTAACATTCTGAGTGCAAGTACGATATGTAAAGGTATAAGTGTATAAGAGCCGAATGATAGATCAACAGACTCAATGACACTCAAAGATGGCTGAATTAATATATTGCATGAACAGTTGCAACTATGGCGATTAATATAAATCAATAACATAAATAACTCGAACAGGGTGCCCAAGCTGATACCAGTAAGTGGAAGTAGCGAATGTCGAGATCAGATAATAATATATTACATAAGGCGGCCATTTTAGGATCTGAGTCCCTGGTGGCGGGCCGGACTGCCGGGCGCACGTTGCCTGGGCGTGTCCGCAGGCGTGACGATGGGAAGCGGTGGCAAATAACAATAGAGAGCAAAGATGCCGTGAAGATAATGAGCAGACTAGATGACAATACGAGTAATGAGCGACGTAGAAGCCAAATACATCGCTATGATATGTCCGAACATAGATCATTACAGTAAGTTAAGACGATTAAATGCTAAGCATAGATATGCGAGATAAGTGGACGCTGCATGCAAGATATAGTGCTAGCAGCCGAGCGAGTCAGGCATGCAGTCAGACATGACACTCAAGTAGACGTGCGTGTAGACATAGGCAGGCAACTCCAAGCCTGAATTCACGATCTCAACCTCCAGAATAAAGAAGAGATAAGCTTATGCAATCATAATACTTACATCAACGAAGCTGTACGTAACAAATTTAGAAGAGGTACGCTAATAATATAATAATCGATAAATAATATATCAATGATCTAAATATCAGAAAGTAATAATCGAATGATGAGAATTATAAAATATAATAATCAATATTGAAGAACGTAATGCACACACATCATCACAAAACTAATATAGCGAATAATAGAAGATAATAATCAGTTGTTCATACAGGAGATCGGGAGGGCCGATACTCTGCCAAGGTCAATAATAATGCGACATGCACAGTTACGAATGAGCTGCCGCGCACATGAATACATACCAGTAGTAGGCAGCCAGGTCAAACTGCGCATGCAACGCTCAATCTCCGGACGAGTAATCGCATAACGTAACTACACTTCAGACTGCGCCCGACATGTCAATAAGTAATTGTGATCTCCCTGCAATACTCAGTAGGTAACTAAGTGAGCATCAAGCTCAAACTGAGACCGGTCCAATACTGAGCATCAGGATCACAAAGTCTAAGTAGAGTAATACAGCAGCTAAGTGGAGAAGTTACATAATGACCGGCCATCAATCAGTAAGTCACCTCCTAACTGAACATTAGATCCGACCGGATATACTCAATCAAGGTAAGCGTTAAGTAGAATAACTAATGAAGCTAATGAAATAATATAATAATAGCAAAATAAAAAATAAGAAGATTAGATAGATACGGATAATATAAGCAAATAATGAGATGCGACTCCCGAAGCTAATGAGATAGAGAGTATAGACATCACTCAATACAGTGATAGATAACAGTGTAATCGCATCACATAATAAGGTAGTGAAGTAATGAAACAATAATAAATATTAATATTTTAGATAGAGTAATATAATAATAATGAATAATGAATAAATGAATAATGAATAATAAAATAATTAATAAGTAATAATATAATAATAGTAATAATAATATAATAATAAAAATAGATCAATAGATGAAATAAAACTAATATTAATAATAATCCAAAAGACTAGAATACGATATGATGTTTACAAACGTGAATAAATCGAGATAACGATTAAGTGTCCTAATAAGGTACATGAGTTACATACATATATGAATAATCCGAGAAGTGACGATAAAGATAATTGGAAGATAGAGAATAGTAATAAAGCCGAGACCACCGTCAACTACATGAGATAGCAAATGAACAATACTAATAATGAGATATAATAATTGAATGAATCCAAGTATATATTGAGTAACTGATAAATAATATAGTAATTAAATGAATCAATAGACGTCATGTCATCTATGTACTTTCCCATACTCATTATTATTATTATCTATCAGTATCTCTTTATTGATTAGCATCGAGATTAATATTATGTATAGTTAGTTATGGTTAATGATTGATTGATTTATTGATGATATTATTATTGACTATGAGCTATGGTATTGTATATTATTACGTGAAGGTATACCCGGTCAAAAAAATTATATATATAATCTACCTGATCCTATAATTGTGCAGAAGAGCTGCCCGAG
>JABUQX010046269.1:22500-25000 GCA_015478945.1 Trachelipus rathkii | reverse complement strand
AAGAAAATATAATATATCATAACAGACTGATCTTATTCACAAAACATTTTAACAGACATAAAAGTAATGAAAATATAACAGACATGAAAATATAGAAAGAATAAGTATAAATGAGAGATTCTTAATCTAAAAAGAAAATATAATGATATTTCATAACAGACTGATCTTATTTCGCAAACATTTTTACAGACATAAAAGTAATGAAATATATAACAGACAGGAAAATGTAGAAAAATAAGTATAAATGAGAGATTCTTAATCTAAAAAGAAAATATAATGATATTTCATAACACTGATCTTATTTCACAAACATTTTAACAGACATAAATGTAATGAAAATATAACAGACAGGAAAATCTAGAAAGAATAAGTATAAATTAGAGATTCTTAATCTAAAAAGAAAATATAATAATATATCATAACAGACTGATCTTATTCACAAACATTTTAACAGACGTAAAAGTAATGAAAATATAACAGACATGAAAATGTAGAAAGAATAAATATACATTAGAGATTCTTAAGCTAAAAAAATATTATAATATATCATAACAGACTGATCTTATTTCACAAACATTTTAACAGACATAAAAGTAATGAAATATATAACAGACAGGAAAATGTAGAAAGAATAAGTGTAAATTAGCGACTCTTAATGTGAAAGAAAATAAATTGTGATAGGAAAGCTTCAATAGAAGGAAATTGATTTGGAGTCACAAGGAAATTAATGTATTCATTTTATTGTGTGATAATAATATGTACAAAAAGATTTAGTGCTAATAAAAAAGAATAAAAATTAGTGTTTCTCACTTTATGTATGATTGTATGTTAGTGTTTTCTTTTGTGATTTGTGTCAATTTGTGTGTATACTTTGGGAAATGTAAGTATTAGTATCATAAAGCCTGAATATACACAAGAATAAACACATACATGTTCAGGGAAACATAAACCGAGGTACTTCATACACACAGGAATAAACACAATCAGAAAACACACATAAAGTGAGGTACTGAGTGTATATGTTATATATATATATATATATATATATATATATTATATATATTATATATATATATATATATATATATATATATATATATATATAATTATAATATATTATATATATAATAATTATAATATTATATATATATATAATATATATATATTATATATACATATATATATTTATATATAATAATATTTATATATTATATTATATATATATTATATATATCTATATATATCTATATATATAATATACATATATATCTATATATATATATATATAGCTTTACACATATATAATAATATATATATATATATATATATATATATATATAGTTGTGTAGTATGGAGTACCCCACTTTATGTGTATTCCAATTTTAATACAAAAATGAAAATCAGAGTACCTCACCTTTTATGTGAGTATGCTTTTGTCTTTTCCTCTGTGTGTGTGATATCCACACTTTTGGAGGTGTACGTATTAGTATAAATGCTGCATGCTATACATACCACAATAAACAGAAAACACATAAAAACTGAGGTACTTCATTCAACTCATAATAATAAAAATATACACTCAGAAACATACACACACACACACACACACACACACACACACACACACACACACACACATAAAGTGGGATACTCCATTCAATACAGAGAAGAATAAACATATACGCTCATAAAACATACACATAAAGTGAGGTATTAAATACTACACAAACAAGAATAAACATATACACCAAGAAACACACATAAACACACAAAGTGGGGTATTGCAATGCCTTATTCTTTAAGCATTTGTCCTTGCATTAGAAATTGTAATCAAACAAAAATGCTCATCCACAACTACAATAAAACATGCGGATTTTATGTGAATGATCTTCATGCGAATGAAATATTATTTACATCCGCATGGCGCGCGCCCACACACATACACACACACACACACACACACACACACACACACACACACACACACACACACATTAAAACTTAAAAGTATACTGGGATTAAAACGTTCAGAATTCTTCTTATGACGGATAAGGAAGTGAAACCTCCTGTATAATATTATATATATATATATATATATATATATATATATAATATATATAATAATATATATATATAATATAATATATATATATATATATTATATATATATATTATATTATATATATATTATACTGTAAATATATTTAGCAGTTCAAATTAATATGTGCAATTAAAGTTAAGAATTTTTAAATTGAATGATAAAATGATAAATAGTTAATAATTAAATTAAATAAATAATAAACAATTCAAGGGTTTATAAGAAAGGGTAAAGTAAAGGAAAGAAAGAGAATTCTAAAATCATATGAAAAATAAGTAATTTAAAGAAAAGAATAAACTTACTAGTAATATCCTTAATAATAGAGAAATTAGAAACCCTTTGAGGCCAGGGTTTTCACCTATCAAAACATAATTTTATAGGAATGTTCTTGGGTTCTAGTAA
>JABUQX010046269.1:0-15000 GCA_015478945.1 Trachelipus rathkii | reverse complement strand
TATAATGCAGTATACATATAATACTAGAACAAACTATATGTATTATAGTATAAAAAAAAAATAATATATATATTTTCAAATTTATATTTGAAACGAAAATTACTCTCTATGCACAAGGTGCCCTCGGTATTAGCGGTCAACTCCTTGGCGAACAAAATCCTTAGGTAGTGCCAAAAATTACCAATCCAATATGATTTTCCGCCCATATCGATTGGAGAGTGGAAACTCCCCCAGTTAAAGTGTGAACTATGTAAAATGGAGGTAAAATACAATTTAGGGTTGCTCACCGCAACCTGCACCGACATTATATGTTTTCACATGCCTCCAACCGAACCCTCGACCAGAAACGCCTGCTACCGCACAGGGACACTGTAAACTGATAAACCGATAACCCTGTACACTGTAACGCACACGCACCGAAACCGCACCGCACTCGGCACCATTCACGACATCGCGGCTCATGCATCGGTCACACCATAATCAAAATACAATTAATAAAATGAAAAAGTCTAAGGTAATGACATGGACACTTGGTTCCACCAAATTTCAAACTGCAAAACAAGTCGTCCATTAGAATTGCCATTTGTCTCCTTAATATTCCATCTCTCCCACTCTTAATTAAATCTGAGGCAATAAACCAGGGACACTGTGATCTATTCAGTTAGGTCTTCATGCTTATCATAAGATCTAAATGCGGGAATTATATGCCTACATATGAATTGATGAATTATGGATCTATAAAAATAGGTGGGTATGATGTGTGAAGTTTATATATGACTATACATTTTGATTTACTCAGAAAAGTTCATGGAAAAGTACTCATTACTAATATCTATAAAGATAAAATATATACATTATATATATACATATATAACAATATAATAAAAACCTATATATATATATAGTTATAATAATTTTTATTGCTAGATTATAATATACTATTATAATATATATATATATAACGTATTATACATATAACTCACTATATTATAAATATATATAATAATAATATATATATATATATATTATACTATATATTTCATATATATACTCACTCATATATATACTACATCACTATATATAATAGCAATAACTATATTAACTAACTACTATATTATATTATATATATTAATTACACTTAGTATATATTACATATAATAACTCATATAATATAATATATATAAAAACAAAAAACCCTATATATATATCTACTAATAAACTATAGATATAATAATATAATATATATACAATAATATAAATATATATGACAACGATATATAATAATTATAGAATATATACTAACCCTATATATATATCATATACTAATAAAAAAATTATATATATATATGATAATTACTTATATAAATAATATATATATACTAATGACATACATAATATATATCAATATAATACTAACTTACTACTATTATACAACTATATATGGAATAATATACTATATATGTATATTATTATAATAAATACTATATAAATAGAATATATAACATATAATAATACTAAATACTATATACTATCACCTTCTATATACTTAAATATACAAAACTATATTATACCATAAAATCAATAAAAACAATACATAACAATAAAACCCCACTTATACTAGTACTTATTATACAATATTTATTAGAGTATAATAAGCCCCCAACGTAAATAAAGTATATTAGTAAGACCGATAATACTACCGATAAATAAAAAAAATATCTCAAAATATATTTATAATACATATATATAACTATACATATAATAATACTATAATACATACTACATACGAACCAACCTACCATAATATATATATATATATCTAATATATATAATATATATATATAAATATATATATATATATATATACCTATAAACTATATTTTCCAGGGGACATAATATATATTATATATATATATATTAACTACTATAGTAGTCAATAAAAGTAAACTCACTAATTCCTAATAATATCACGGCTATAACTATCATTTACTCTATATATATATGTATTGCCATAAATATAGATATAATATATATATAATAGTAAACTATATATTATATAAATCATATATACTATATACTAATACACAATAACTATACTCATATCATATAATATAATATATAAATATACAGTTATAAAATATAATAGTATAATAACATACTAATACCTAATATATTATATACGACCCTATATATATATATATATAACTCATACCTATTATTATCATATATCAATTAATTAATCTTTCGAAAGACACCCCAAATCTGGCCCTCTAGAGTGCGACCTCTAAATCAGATGTCAAGTTTAGAATTAATTTTGAATAAGTTGTATACCTCATTATCATCTCTAATTAAATTTTAAAATCATATGTCACCAAATAATAGATCTACTCCAATAATAATAATAATAAATAAATAATAATACTATAAAATAATAAATCAAATTAATAATAATAATCAAGTATACATAAAAAAACACTAATAAATGAATAAATAAACTAACTATTATCAATAATAATAAACACCCCTATAATAACTATAAAATAATAATAATAATTATAAATAAAATAATAATAATAATAAGATTAATAACAAAAAATAATAATAATGAATAAAAATATATAATAATAATATAATAATATAACAATAATAATAATTAATAAATAAAATAATAAAATATTAAATAATAACGATAATAAATAATAATAATAACACACAACTAAGTGATTACATAAAATAATAATAATACATAATATCAATAATCAATAATAAATATAATAATAATCAAAAATAATAATAATATAATAATAATATAAATAATAATAATAAAAACATTAATAATAATATAATAATAATAATATATATAATAATCAATAATATAATTAATATAATAATAAATAATAATAATATAATAATAATAATAATAATAATAATAATGAATAATAATAATAATTAATGTTATTAGTAGCCTTTCAATCTTAATGCCTAAATTAACAGCTCCTAATGATATTTTGTATATGACTAATGCCGTTTCGATTATCCAATATAATGCCTAATGAAATTTTATTCGTTACTATATCTGAATAAGTAATTCTTATCTATCACATAACTCACATGATCACTCACATAACCTTATACACCCACTACAGCAACTCAACTCAAACAACCATCACTCTTTTTCTAGGTATATAACAACCAACCACCACCCAACTGACACATATCCTCACGTCACCACCACAATAAACAAACAACCCATCACACATACCACACCCAAACTCACCTAACCATCCTCACCCACACTCAATAAAACTACCACCCCACCCCCAACAACCATAACTAACCACCTCACCTCACTCCACAACAACCTAAACTCATAACAAAACACCACAAACAATCAACCAAATACTCAACACACCTCACAATACTATCATACCCTATACTAACACCAAACACACCCACAATAACCCACTCTACCATAATCCACCTACTAACACTACACTACACACTCACAAAACACGACTACAAATATCACACCTACCTCAACTACATATAGAACTAACACAAACTAAAATCAAATAAAAACTCACCACAATAACTCACGCTACAACATAAAAATATACTACATAAATAACTCCACTGATAGCGCTAACACCATAACCACCACCTACACCTAAAATACACAGACATACCAAATCTAGAACATATCCCACCACAACCACACAAAAATAACAACCTAACACCTCCCACCGCTACACAATCATAACCTAAATCATCAACCAAACAACCCACCACCCCATATACTAAACACCTCAATAATAACTAACTAACACCTAAAATCTAACACAACTAAACCAAACTCAAAAACCCAACTATACCAACCACAAACAATAAACCCTCATAGTACTATAACACTACCCAATATCATATATCTATATATTATATCATATACACTATATATAAAAACTCATACTAGTACTATTAAGACTATATATTTATTTATATACATATACGAAATATATAGCTACTCCAACCTATACTCATCACCTATCCCTTACTATGAAATATAATATCACTTAATACATATAAACTTATATACCTCACAATACGAACTATATATACACTATAAGCCATTATATATATATGTTATATTCTCTAATATCACCAAAAACCGTGATCTATATAAATATGAAATCACATACATATCTAAACACTATCCATACCATTTTCTTCCAATAATAATACTACCAATCTTCAAAAAAATATAAATATAACCCATATAATATTCACCTATAACTAATAACCTATAGTATACCATACTAATAAAAATATATCATATAATATAATATATATATATATATAGTATATATATATATATATATTATAATATATAATTATATTATTATTATATATATACCGTACTCCTATAACTATATATATATATCATACTAAATAAACACTAAGTATATATATACATATTATATAATATATTAATAAATAAACTATATAATAATATCATATAATATATAATATATAAATAATTTAACCTATAATATATATACTAATATATATATATATATATATATATATTATATATATATATATATATTATATATTATATATTATATTATATATATATTTATACTATATAATATACTATATATATATATTATATCATATATTATATATATGTAATATATAATACATAATATATAATAATATATAATAAATATATAATAATGATAATATATATTACAATATATATATACTTAAAAAAAATAATAATAAATAATATAAGCTATATATAATATAATATATATATATATATATATATATATATATATATAATATATATATTTATATATATATATATATATATATATATATATATATATATATATATATATATATATAATATATATATAGTATATATATATATATATATATATATATAATATATATATTATATAATATATATATATATATATGATATAATAGTATAATTCTTTATGTCTGATGCCTTTATTTTCAAGCCATACTGCCTTTATCTATTAATTTTTAAATATTATAAGTTTTATTCTATATTTAACTAATGATGTTAATTGTAAATGTTTTATTGTTTTATTCTCTATGTCTAATGTCTTTTTGCAAGTGTGTTTTAAATGTTTTTTTTTTCACTTGCTGAAGAGAAACTTAAATAGTTAAACGCTTGATGTTATTTCCTATTGTCTATTAATTTTGCCCTTTTACACACGAAGTAGCAAAGAATATTATTAAATAATGCTGATTTATATATATATTATATATATATATTATATATATATATATATAAGTATATTATATATATATATATATATATTATATATATATATATTATATATATATCTATATATATACTATAAAAATGAAATATATATAATATAATAAACAACATAACAAAAAATCATATATGTATATAATATATTAATACATAAATAATATATAATATACAATATAAAGTATAAATAAATACAAATATAATATATATCAATAATAAACTAAATATATATATATTAATACTAAATAAAATAATAGTAATATAATATATAAAAATAGTATACTATATATAATAAATCAAAGTATAATAAAAAAGTCTATATATATTTAAATATAATATATATTTATATATAGAAAATTATATATAAAATATAACTATTACTACTACCGTCATAATATACCCGCATACATACCTATATATATATATATATATATATATATATATATCTATATACGTACTATATATTCTTCTCACCATTCTCCATAACGCTTCAACCTCGAGATCAGAAAGGAACCACACACACATATATCTACTATATATATATAATATATACTCGTACTACACCTATAATATATACAGATATACCTATACAATGATTATATTATATATATATAATCATATATAAATATATATATAAATATATATGTGCGTGTGCGTGTGCGTGTGGCGTGTGCGTGTGCCGTGTGCGTGTGCGTGCGCGTGTGCGTGTGGCTGTGCGTTGAGCGTGTAGCAGTGCCTGATGTAGTGATAGATGTGTATTGTTAATAGGGCAGTTACCAAGCCCACTGTATCAGTGATGATACAGAGAGGGATATGTTGCAAAAAGCAGCAAAAAGTAGCAAAACATGAAGAACGTGAACCGTGAATCACCTCGCGCAGCATGAACTGGGATTATGAATCGCTCGTGAAGTAGTATACCTGAGATGAAGATTGAGAAGTAGAAGGAAAATGAAAGTAAAGATTCTGAGTGAATTCCAAATAAGAAAGAAATAAAAAAGAGGAAAGGTGAAAAATAATGAATAATAAAAAAGAAGGATGAATAATAAGAACATAAATAATAAAAAAAAAAAATACAGACACAGTTGGCCCAACAAAATAATATTGAATGCGTCCAGTAAGGATATACAAGAGAAAACTTCCTCTCTTAGAGATGGAATGTTAAAAATGTTTTGAAAAAATGTGATTCTTTAATTCTACAGATATGGATGAGATGGAAGGGGAAATATCAATACCTGTAGGTGGGAGCAGAGACGAAACTAAAAGTGTTGCCCCCCCTCCACAAAAATGACTGAAAAATGGAATTTCAAAGAGAAAAATATATATCAAATGTACTAACATATCCAATTTATACTTTAATAATATTATATCTCTGGAAAACTTGGTGGCCCTAATATACCCAATATATAAATAAAATATATAAATATACTTTTAACTCAATTAACACAAATATACAACAGTTCCATCAAATTAACTATAATAACCTAACCTCATAAATATAATAAATAATAATTAAACACAATAATCATACATAATATAGATAAATATATAGACTATCATATATAATATATATATAATATATATAACATATATATAATATATATATATAAGCGATTGAAAAGACCTATGAATAACATCTCACTCAGGAAGAGGTCAGTATGCAAGTGTGGAAAATATGTGATCGCAAATACTCCTCAATTAACGCAATAAGGCGAAAGCAACGCCCTCTTCAGAACATGGTTAGTAAATGAGAAGAACACCCCACAAAAAAAAAAGGGCTGAGATGAAGAAAAAAAGTAATTTAAGGAAAGGCAGACTAAGAACATCCAACTTAAAACTTTGAGAAAGGAGGATTAATGTAATCATTCCATAAAGAAAGAATGCACGAGAAAAGAAACACAAAAATATTAAAGCAACAAGAAAATGTTCAAAGTTATGTGTTTCAAAGAAAAGCATACTCAACAACATACACGTTGTGCAAAAAATCTTATTTCAGGACCCTATACAGATAGAAAACACTGAGTAATATGACGGACAGTTGAAAAAAAATACAACCATGTTGCTTATAAACCCAATATAGAGGATACGTGATAGACCAAGAGCAATCAGATAACTCTAAGATCACCCTATTAGCATCACCTCTTTGCATTGAGATGTGTCGTTGTGTGGAAATTGGCAGGAAGTGAATGAAGAGTGATGACCCTCCATCAACCCTAAAGATGGAATAGCCCGAGACAAAGGTAACAGCCTAGACCGATTAATGAAAATCATTAAAAAAAAAAATTTAGGGGATTGTAAAACAGGGCACCATCTAGTGAGCCCCGGAACCAACCAAAAACTGCTACATAACGATTTAACAGGTGATAAATGCGATGGGCTATCATCAACAACAGCCACGCCGGATCTAGAACCAACGAGAAAGGAAGTCAAGAGAAAGTAACAATAAAAAAGGAACATACCAATAGAGTGGTTTAGAAATTAAACCTTTGTGCCAGACTTTATCGAGCGCCTTCGATATGTCTTGCACCACACACAAAAGATTCACCAAAAAGGCGAAAGAGCAGAAAGGCCGAGAAAAGAGGCAGATCAACGGTCGGGGGTAGGTGGAAAGATCACCATTTGAGCGTTATTTACAAAAGCCATACTAGATTAAATCAGAGGTAAGAATAGAAGATTTAAGATTTTTTTTTATTAATATAAAGTTCACACCTCACGGGCATAGCCCTATTCTAGGAAGGGAATTTCTCTAGGTAATTTCTACCTATGATCCGGACTAGGAATCGAACCCGGGCCCTTGCCATGCGATTGTATCGCTCTACCATTGAGCCACGGTATAAGATTTAAGATCCTTCTAAATCCTCCTGTTAAGGATAATTTCGAAAACTTTAGAAGAATAGAGGTTATAGTGACAAGACGATATTTGGATGGTTGGCTGGGTTGACGGGGGTTACCCTTCTTCAGCACAGACTGAATAAGAAGAGATCTCCAGGAAAAAGGAGAGGTTGAAGTTGATTGGCAGAGATAAAACAGTTTCAAAAAGCCGGAGCAAGTCCAGAAGTACAAGTTTTGAGAACCATCCACATTCTTAATGTTAATCTCAGAGAGAGAGAGAGAGAGAGAGAGAGAGAGAGAGAGAGAGAGAGAGAGAGAGAGAGAGAGAGAGAGAGAGAGAGAGAGAGAGAAATAATTTCTTAACAGTTGAAAGGGGAGGAGAGAAGGGATAGCTCCGAAATCGCCTAGATTGAATTTAGAGGCAAAGGGTTTGGGAAAATAGTTCAGCTTTAGTCGAAGTTAAAATAGTATTACTGCCGTGCGTGATACAGGAGAGAGAGAGAAAGAGAGAGGAAGAAACAGTTATAATTTGGATTTTAAAATTGAAAAATGGTAAAAAAAAAAGTAGACGTAGAAGAAAGAAAAGGATTGTTTCATTTTCTAGGAAGAAAAATTTTTAGGGTCTCGAAGAGTTGATTTACTGATTTAGTGATTTAGTGTGATTTCGGGATGAAATATAAGATACAACAGTTTTTTGATTTGAAGACATTGGTAATTTCTGAGGGCAGCGTCCACGGAGCGAATTTCACGATAACAAGCAGAGATAAATAAAGGTTTATCATTAACTCAAGGGAATGAGAATGGAATGTATGCCTCCATATATATATATATAGTATATATATATATATGCGGTATATATATATATATATATATATATATATATATATATATATATATATATATATATATATATATATATATATATATATATATATATAAAAGTGTATATGCATCAAAATAGATGTTAGAGCAAATAGAATAAATAAAACCAAGAAGCAATGTTAATTATAAATGAGAATAAGGTAAATGAAAAATAAGATTGTCAAAAGCAAGAGAAGAAATTTTGAACCTTCAAAAAGACCAAACAAAACTAACAGCAGGAGGGGAAGGGGCAGAGGAAATGGAAAGGGAAGGAGAAAGGGGAAGGGAAAAGGCAAAGGAAGGGAGAAGGGGAAAGGGGAGGGAAAGGAAGGGAGAAGGGAAAGAGGAAGGGAAAGGGAAGGAAAAGGGGAAAGGAAGAGGGAAAGGGGAGAGGAAGTGAAAGAGGGGAAATGAAGAGGGAAAGGGGAAGAGGAAAGGGAAGGGAACGATGAGAAGATGAAGGGGAAAGGTATTAGCCTTGAATCAATAAACTAAATTCATCGTTCAATCATTGGTAAAGGAAGGGAGGGTTTAGTAAGGTCCTCCCAATACGAGCGTTGAAAACGCGGCGTTTCAGACGCCGATCAAATGCCAGTTGAATAAGACAATGAATGAGTTTTATGCCCTTATATAGTTGAAATAATACACTGCTTATTGATCTATTCCATTGGCGTTAAGAAGGCTTAAAAAGCGCCGCGTTTTAAGCGCTCGTGTAGAAGGGACCTAACGGTTATGGGACACTCGAACAATTGTCAAGTGATGATTAAGAAGCACTCACGAGACCCCAGGCCTCCGGGAGATGGACTTTTTTTCTGGTTTCGGCTCCGGCTCCGGCTCCGGCTCTGGCTCCGGCTCCGGCTCCGGTTCCGGTTCCGGTTCCGGATCCATTATTTGAAAATACTCTTCTCCGACTCCGGCTCAAAATTTTTAAAATATCTGGCTCACTTTCCAGCTCAGACTCCTAACCCCCTTTATTAATCAGAGCTGGGCGTTGCGCCTAATAAAAGCCGCCTATGCACTTTTGCACCTATGGTGCACTATGAATTCGTAGGCGCAAAGCATAGGCGCAACTAATTTTTAGGAAGGTGATTCTGGCATAGGCGCACAGCCAATTCTCCGCGCATATAGCCGCGCCTATGAACAGGAACAAAGTATTTCTTTTTACCCTTAAAGGTTAGAACTTAGAAGCATGGCTAACCTGTATCATTCTAAAAACCAGTGTAAAATCTATATATATATATATATATTATATATATATATACATATATATATATATATATATATATATATATATATATATATATATATATATATATATATATATATATATATATATATATATATATATATATATATTTATATATATATATATATATATATATATATATATATATATATATATATATATATATATATATATATATATATTTTACAGTATTTTAAACTTTTTCAGTATATATATATAGGAACTTATCCTTTAAAGGGTAGTTAACCGATATATATATCGAACGAACGATGTAATCGATTTTTTTTCGATTATTTCAAGGCAATAGTGCGTTAAGGTTGGCAATAAGTTTTTTTTTTTTTTTAACGAAAATAGATACCCAAGATTAAATCGCAAAGATAGAAAGAGTCAGGGTCTCTCGGCTTCAGCGGGTTTGACGCGGGGACTCGTCCCCTGTCCCACTGTCGGCTCGAGCCTTTAAAAAAATAATTTAAAATTTTTTTTAAAAATTAACATATAAAAATTAACATGATAAAAAAAAGTAACTTGTGATACTATTCCGCTCGTTCTATTGGAGTTTTAGCTAACACGTAACACTGCAGGGTTGCACAAGTAGGATTCTGCGATTTGCGATTTCATGACTTTTTATGTAACTTCCTTTTAAAGGATAAGTGCCTATATATATATATATATATATATATATATATATATATATATATATATATATATATATATATATATATATATATATATATATATATATATATATATATATATATATATATATATATATATATACTAATATATATATATAGATGTGTAGATATTAGTTTATGTTTTAATTACAAAAAATTAATAAATGTGTTTTTCTTCCTTATAAAAGCATGCTTTTGTTATCGCACTAAAGTTTACTTTGTAAATAAATTTAGCGAACACGCACCGGCCGGCGAAAAGTCGCAGTAGCAAAGGCTCATAGGCTCATAGGCGCTAGGCGCTAGGCGCTAGGCGCATTGAGGTTGACAAAAATATAGACGCATAGGCTCTAGGTGCACTAGGTCCGGCGACATAGGCACACTCAAAAAAATTATAAGCCCGCCCAACACTGTTTATTATCTATCGAAACTCTGCTCCGACTCCGACTCCGACTCCGACTCCGACTCCGACTCCGACTCCGACTCCGACTCCGATTCCAAGATACGGCTCCGCATTCCTAATTATAAAGTAATTTTAAAGAGACGATCAAGAAACGATCAAAGAACCGTCAAGCAATGCTCAAGTAACGATCACTTAAACAACTCTCAAGTGATGTTCAAAACATGTTCAAACATGTTCATTGGACGTTCAAAATATGTTCAATGAACGTACAAAACATGTTCAGTGGATGTTCAAATAAGGTCCAAAGTACGTTCTTGAAGCTCAAATGTAATTGTTCATTTTCCTTTAAAAAAAAATCTTTTGACCAACATTTTTAAACCAACTTAAAAGCAAAAATTTTGTTTATTAATATTTAATGCCATCAGCGTCTATTCAGTATTTTTTGACTGTTACTTGAGTAAACGTAAAGGTCACATGGGACTAACTTTCATGTCACCTGTCATGTTATTTCATGTCATTCGATATCGTCAATCATGTTGATGTATTCTGTTTAATGACATTGATGGAGTTCTCTATACATGGGTTAAATCCTGTTTAATATTATATTGGTTTTCCATTTAATTCTAGCTTATATATATATATATATATATATATATATATATATATATATATATATATATATATATATATATATATATATATTATATTATATATATAATATATATATATATATATATATATATTATATATATTAATTCTGTTGACATAACCAAGTTCCACTGGCCCAAAAATTCCAAGTTCATATCATATATATATTATATAATATATTATATATATATATATATATATCTAATATATATATATCTATATATATTATTATAAATATATATATAATATATATATATATATATAATTATATATATATATATATATTATAATAATATATTATAATATATATATATATATATATATATATATATATATATATATATATCTATATATTATATATCATATATATATATTATATATATTATATTTATATATATATATATATATATATATATATATATAACCCAAGTCTTCGTGACAGAAGAACATAAATTTTAAACCAAAGAAATTAAAGCATTCATCTTTAACAAAAGAAAAACTCTTAATGCCCCAATAGTCATAAACGATGCCCCAAAGATAAAAAAAAAAGAAAACAAAAAAAAAACAAAAAAAAAAAAAAAAAATCAGCGAAAAAAAAAACAACAAAAGGAAAGAAATACCGACAACCGGTACATACTGTTTTGTTTCAAATATATTTGGTTCCGTATATTTTAATATTGATAAGATGATATTAAGAGTTAATATCAAGAAATATCATATATTAATAGTGGAATAATAATATTAATTATACAAGTAATAAAGTAATTTTAGATATGATTTATCATATAATTATATATGATTGAAGATTCATTACAGTACTATATTATCCTTAACCGTAAATAATCTTTTTTATATTATTTTATTTTAAGTATGGGCTATTAATAGTAAAGAAAACGGGATTAAAGACTAGACTCAAACAGATGAAGATATTATTATTTTTTTTTTGTTAGTGAATAAACTGTACTGGAATTAATGTTTTTTATGAAGATTTTCCAATGGTGTGTCTAGTCCGTCAAGCGTTTTATATATATAATATTAGGTATATATATATATATTGATTAAATATATATATGTATATATAGTAAGGTATATATATATATATAGATATATATATATATAGTATATATATATAGGTGATATATATATATATAGGTATATATATTGTATAGGTATATATATATATAGGTATTTTGAAAGAGAGAGAGAGGAGAGAGAGAGAGAGAGAGAGAGAGAAGACGAGAGAGAGAGGAAGAGAGAGAGAGAGAGAGAGAGAGAGAGATAGAGATGAGAGATAGAGAGAGAGGCTACGTCCATAAGCCGAGCCTCAATTTTTCATATCTAATAACAATGGCCGCGTCACTGATGTAGTTGGATCCCTTTAAAGCTCAAGTAAGACTGAAGCTAAGCTTAAGGATGAAATAGCACATTATCTCGCTCGACCATCACGACCATGCATATATAAATATACTATATATACTATATCTATATATATACATATATATATTATATATATCAATATGATAGGTAATATATATATATATATATATATATATACTATATATATATATTATATATAAGTATATATAAGTATATGGGCTATATAATAAACTGTATATATATATATATATATATTAACTGGGTATATATATATATATAGTTTACGGTATATATATATAGGTATATATATATATATATATTAGTAGTGATATAAATATATATATAATAAGTATATATATATTTATATATATATCTTATATATATATATATAGTGTGGTAACATTGGCAATATATATAAGTTATTTATTATATATATATCACCTCTATATATATAGTACGGAATTTGTCTTTATACGATCTATTTGTTATTGAAACTGATTTGTATTACGATACGGGAGTCAGCAGGATTCTAATCGGAATCTGACTAGATCCTAAAGCAGAGTATAGCAGGATTCTAACGAAATTAGGCAGGATTCTAAACATGATTCTGATACCGGGATTCTAAAAGGATTTTGGGTCGATTCCTGGCTGGATTCTAGCCGAATTCGTCATCGGAATTCCTTAAACCAAAGAGTCCTAACAAGGTAAGTCATTCGGCAGGATTTTAATCGGATATTTTGACCTGATTTTAAAAGTATTACTGTCCGATTATAGTCGGAGTCTGACTGATGCCTAAGCTAATATAGGCAGGATTTTTTGAACAAATTCTGCACGGTATTTCGAAGTTTGATTCTGGTTGACTTCTAAACAGGATTCTGGGCCCGATTATATTGGAATTTGACCAAAACTTAATACGAGTATATCAATGATCTAAACGGAAATTTCGCCAGTCTAAAAATATTCTGGCCAGATTCTAATCGAAATCTAACCAGATCTTAAAGGAGTAAAGCAGGATTCTAAACGGTATTTGACTGGATTATAATTGGGATATGTCCGAATTCTAAAAGAAATCTAACCGGAGTCAAGCAGCGTTCTAAACGGAGTTAACAAGGATTCGAAACGAAATATAAACATCTCAAAGGGATCAAGCCGGATACTAAACAAAATCAAACCGCATAATTGCTGGCATCCTGCTGGCATCCTGCCAGATTCTATCTGAATGCAAATCTAGGTTTTCATAAAAATATTGCCAAACCTATCGACAATATATTTTATTGTTAAAAATATTATTAAAAAAAACTTCTTCTTCTTCTTCTTCTTCTTCTTCTTCTTCTTCTTCTTCTTCTTCTTCTTCTTCTTCTTCTTCTTCTTCTTCTTCTTCTTCTTCTTTTTCTTTTTCTTTTTCTTTTTCTTTTTCTTTTTCTTTTTCTTTTTCTTTTTCTTTTTCTTTTTCTTCTTCTTCTTCTTCTTCTTTCTTCTTCTTCTTCTTCCTTCTTCTTCTTCTTCTTCTTTTCCTACTCTCTCTTACACCACATTTTCGTGTCTTCTATCCTTCACTCTTCTCTTCTCTCCTCCTTCTACCTTTCCCTTCTTTCTTATTTGACTTCTTCTATACTTTCTTACTTCTTCTTTTCGGTCTTTCTTGGTCTTCCTG
>JABUQX010046268.1:50000-52879 GCA_015478945.1 Trachelipus rathkii | reverse complement strand
ATATATATAATATATATATATAATAGTATATATTTATGGTATTAGATAGAAAAATGATGGACCGGATGTCAAAATATGACTGTTTGCGGATGCGGATTGCGGATGCGGATGCGAATGCGGATCTTTAAAGCGATGAGGATGCGGATGCGATGAGAATCTTAAAAGTAGATAAGAATGAGCGATGCGGATGCGGATGCGGAGGTTTACTCTTTGAAGTTTGACATAAAATAATATTATATATATATAATATATATATATAATATATAATAATATATATATATATATATATAATATATATATAATATATATATATATATTGATAATATATACTAAATATAAATATATATAATATATATATTATATATAGATATATATATAATATATGATTATAGTGATGGGACGATTAATCGTCATCCGTCATCATCATCATCAAAAACCGCTTATCTATATCTTTCAATCTATCGTCATTCGTCATCGGCAAATTTCGCCGATTATTTTGCCGATTAATTAAACAAATGTTAAGAATTTTGAATAATATTAAAACTCAATAAATAATAATAAATATAATAATAATAATAATAATAATTAATAATAATAATAATAATAAAAAATAATAATAATAATAATAATAATAATAATAATAGAAATAATAATAGATAATAAAAATAATAAATAATAATAATAATATATATAATATAATAATACTAAATATATATATATATATATATATATATACTAAAATATATATATATATATATCTATATATATATATATATATATATATAAATATATAGCTAATACAACCCATTTTGCTCATATGGTATGTATGACTTCCAGTGCTAATGGTTCGCCTTCCCCCGTTCTGTTATGCAGCATAGCCACACTATCCTCCAGACAACATAATCATACACATTACTTATATCCACACCCCCTTCTAGACACATCTTACAGACATCCCTATCCTTTATATCCATACGTGTAGGGGAGAAAAAATTGCCCAAATCGTATGTCCTGCGTGTTCGTAGAAGGCTACTAAGACGTGGTAGTTAGGTTGCTGGCCTACTCCACTATCTTTTGCAGGAATGCTAAGCATGCCTCGGGGAAAGTTGTGATCGCAGTAAGCGCCCTTCTATCCTTCGGCGAAAATGTATGAATCGTATCTTTATATGAAAATGTCAGAGGAATAAAATGTTGAGGGGAAGGGGAGAGGGGGAGGGGTGATTTTGAAAAAGGAAATTTGATTTGCTCGCTGTGACTGAAACAAAGATGAAGGAAACGTGAAAATGAGTTGGTGGGGTGTGAGAAGTGTGTTTGTATTGCTGTAGAAAGTAATGAGGGGGGGATAGCGAGGATTGCAATTCTGTGAGTGAATTGTGGTAGAGAATAGCTATGTTAGATTTTATGTACTAAAGTCTAAAAGGTTAATTTTAAGTTCTGAAAAGGTCAAAATTGTGTGGTTGTGACGTAGGGTTGGGAAAGGAAAAAAACAGGCTTTTTTTTCCGAAAAAAACTTTTTTTTCATGAAAAAAACACAGCCTGAAAAAAAAACTAGTAAAAAATTGTTTTTTTCGTTTTTTTCAATTAAATTATAGAATTTACATGTTTGAACAATTATATTATAAAATTTTAGCAAATATGCTCTAACTTTGGACATTTTTTGGTTCCAATTTCCTACAAGGTGGAAGCCCCTGAGTTTGTGTTCAAAATTTTTATGGGTTTTCCATATTTTATTTTATATTCTGAATTCTTGATTATTCATAATATTTGCTGTGCTTCATTAATAGTTTTCTTATCTGTTCAGTTTTCAGTACATTTATCATAGATTATTTAATCAGAATTTAGAAATGCCACGGCAAAAAGTCGTGTGACTGCTTACTTCTTTAAGGAAATAAAAGGGTGCAAAGGCCCTCGCACTGAAATCATAACTTTGTTGTGTTAGACGTTGCAAAACTAGATTTATTGACTCATCATCTAGAACTAGGAAATTCTGAAAATGTTCAACTGAGAGAGATATTATGCCTAAGGCAGCTTAAGCGTTAAGAGTCACTGTTTTACCGCCCCGGCTCCTTCACACTGTCATTCTGCACCACGATACTTCATTACGACTGAGAATCAGACTCTATCAGTCATATCAAAATAATTGGCTGATCACGCTGATGAGCCCAGTGATAATGAGCTTGACAGTCAGTACAGCAGCAGTAAGTCATACTCAGTCAGTGACCGGGGTCTGGGCAGCTGGGGACTAGTGATTAGTGAGTCAAAAGTTGATATTCCAAAGCAAGTTTTGAAATAATCAAAAACTTTGTTTGATTCACTAATCACTAGTCCCCACTCCCCAGACCCCAGTCACTACTGAGTACTGACTACGTGCGGATACTGTTCAGCTCATTTATCACTGGGCTCATCAGCGTGATCAGCCAAATTTAATTTTGATATGACTATTAAGTCTATATCTCAGTCGTATTGAAGTATCGTGTGAAGAATGACAGTGCGTGAAGGAGCGAGGGCGGTAACAGGGAATCTTAAGCTTAGCTCCTTAGCATTTAATCATCTCTCCAGTGGCAAATTTCAGAATTTCCTAGTTCTAGATGGATGAGCAAATAAATACTAGTTTTTTGCAACGTCTACACAAGAAAAGTTATATTTCATGCGAGGGCCTTTGCAACCTTTTTATTCTCCTTAGAAAAGTACAGTCACACCGACTTTTTGCATGTGGCATTTCTAAATTCTTATTAAATAATTATGATAAAATGTTACTGAAAGTTGAAACAGAGTAAGAAAACATTTATGAAGCCACAAACAAATATTATGAATGTCAAAATTCAGAATATAAAAAAATAAAAATATGGAAAAACCCATAAAAATCTTTTGAACACAAA
>JABUQX010046268.1:40000-45000 GCA_015478945.1 Trachelipus rathkii | reverse complement strand
GGGTGTTGAAACATAATTGGTTGCGTAACATTGCTATCTGTATGTGATTAAGAACCGAAAAGTTTAAGGGTAAACTATAATTGTGTGTTAAGACCTATTCCCGATAACCAGTTTTGGCGTTGCTTATGCAGTATAATATTGTTGCATAAACCCAAACATTAATTGAATTAGTGGGACATGTAATAAAAGCGCTTCTTGAACAGTGTTCTTGTTTGTGGAGTTGTGAGCATATGATCAGATTATGCGTAAGACATGTAACTTATAACACTAATAAAACTAGATCTGCAGAAGATTCCTACGCTAGACTAATTGCGAATCTTGCGAAAAGAAATAGTTTAAATTCTTTTTTAATAGTTGATCATGTGTTTGCTAATGTTAATGGGGATTGTTTAAGAATTTTTGTGTAGGTTTAACCTTGTATACTTTTATATTTTACGGATTCTATTAATATATATTATATTATATATATATATATATAATATAATATAATATATATATATATATACTATATATAGTATATATATATATATATAGATATATATATTATATATATTATACATATATATAATATATATATTATAGTATATGATATTATGGTGTCGTTATGTTATATATATATAATGTAAATGTATAATGTATATTATATATATATGTATTATGATATATATATATGTATATATTATAATATGTGTATACTATGCTATATATGTGTGTGTTGATAGTATAGCGTCGTTTTATCCATTTTTTATTATATGTTTACTATTTTATATGTTCTATATTATTAGTAAGTAAATAAAGGGGGATTTTTAAATAGATAACTTAAGTTTTTAACGGAATTTTCAAGGAAAGGGAAAGGGAGGTGGGGGAGGGGAGGAAGGAGAGGACGAGAAGGGGGGGTGGGGAATAGATACCAACTGTTAGAGTTTAACCTTTATTGTGTATTTATTTTTAACGTATCTTGGGGTTGTACTTGGGGTTGGTGAGCGAGTAGTAACTCCTAGGAGTTGGAAAGCACCTAAGGTGGGTCCCGTAAAGCTACAGCTGGATACTGATATATAGAAGTGAGGGAAAGATGGGAGGAGAGTGTTAGATGAGGATGGGGTGTATGAATGTGAGAGGGGTAAAACGAGGATTTGAAGAGGGAGGAAGTGGGGCTGATGTTTGAGGAAAAAAGGTTGGATGTGTTAGGGATAACGGAAACTAAGTTGAAGGGAAAGAGGGAGTTGGATTTCGGAAAATACAAGGGTATGGTATCGGGGGTGAGCGAGAGAGTGAGGGCGAGGGAGGGTGGAGTAGTATGAGAAAGATGGGAAACAAGGTGAGATGTGTAAACAGGGGAGCTCTAGGATAATTGTGGTAAAGTGAAATTCCGGGGGGAGAAAGGTGGTTTTTTCCATTTGATGCATATGCACCAGTGAATGGAGCGAGAGAGGAGGAGAGAGAAAGATTTTGGGGAGAATTGAATGAGTGTTGGGAAAGTTTTGGGGTAAATGAAAAAATTTGTCTATTGGGAGATTTGAATGCAGGAGTGGGAAGGGAGGAGGTAGGAAGAATAATAGGACCTTTTGGGGTAGGAGAGAGGAATGATAATGGAGAAAGTCTGATAGAGTTATGTGTCGAAAGAAGAATGATAGTGGGGAACACTTGGTTTAAAAAAAATGATAATCATAAGTATACATGGAAGAGTGAGATAACGGGGGGGAAGGCGATACTAGATTATGTGTGTGTAAATGGGAAAGATAGAGGTAGATTATTAGATGTAAATGTGTTTAGAGGGGCGGGGAGGGGGATATCGGATCACTATTTGGTGTTTGCCAGGATAAGGGTGGGAGGAGAGATGACGGTAAGGGGAAGAAAAGAGGAGAGTGGAAGTGATAAAGGTGGAAGAAAAAACTGGAGGAGGATATAGTTAGAGGGAGTTTAGGAGAGGTATGGAGGACAGGTGGAGAAACGTGAGAGGGACGGGAATTGGGGAGGTGGGGGGGAGGGGAAGAGATTTAGAGAGGCAGTATGTGAAGAGGCAGAAGGGTATGTGGAGAAAAAAGGGTGGGTGCAAGCAAAAGGAAAGAGTGAATGGTGGAGTGAGGAGGTGAATGAGGTGGTGAAAAGGAAAAAGAAGGCTTATGTGAAATGGTTGGGAAGTAGGGAGAGGAAAGCTGGGAGGAATATAGAAAGGTTAGAGTGGAAGCAAAGAGGGCGTTGGAGAGGACGAAGAGAAGAGCAAAAGAGGAATGGTGTAGAAAAGTGACGGAAAATTTTGAACGGGAGTAAGATGTTCTGGAAAGAAGTTAATAAAAAAAGGAAGAGGAAGGAGGGGTTGGGGAGAGAGGATTAAGGGAGGAGATGGGGATTGGATAGGAGGAGAGGATAGGGTGAGGAGGTGGGGGGAGTATTTTAGTGGATTATTGAATGAAGGGGGTGGGTAGGGGAGGAAGATATACAAGAGGTGAGGATGGGAAATGAAGTGGGTGAGGTGAGGGAGCGAGTTGTTTAATACAAATGAGAAATTATTAGCGCCGTAATTAAAGAAAAAAAAGGGGCAAGTCCAGGGCGGATCGTGTGAGTATGGAAATGTTGCAGAAGGGAGGTATAGGGCGTGAGAAATGGTTGCCATGGATATATAACAATGGTTGAGAGTGGTGAGGTAACCACAGGATTGGAGAGGAATGATGTTGGGTTCCCTGTATAAGGGGAAAGGGGATAGGATGGAATGTGGAAATTATAGAGTATATGTCTGTTAAGTGTGTAGGGAAAGTGTACGGGAAGGAATATTGATCGAAAGAGTAAGAGGTTTAAGAGGGGAGAATGGGGGAAAACAAGGGAGGATTTAGGGAGGGAAGAGGGTGTGTGAACCAAGTGTTTACACTAAAGATGCTTGTGGAGAAAAGTATAGAGGAAAGGGAAAGTGTATGGATGTTTTTTAGATCTAGAGAAAGCATATGATAGAGTGAATAGGGGTGAACTGTGGAGGGTGTTGGAGGAAAATGGGGTGGGGGTAATTTAGGGAAAGGTATTAGGGCCTTTTATAGGAATAGTAGAATGTGTGTGAGAGTGTTAGGAGGGGAGAGTGAGATGTTTGGGACGGTGTGTGGATTGAGGCAGGGGTGTGTAATGTCGCATGGCTATTCAACATTTGTTTATGGAGAGTGTGTGCAGAGGAATGGTGAGGGAGGGAGGGGGTGGAATGATGAATGGGAATGAGAGAAGGGAAGTGAACGATGATACTTTTGTGGATGAATAGCTGCCCTAGGGCGAAAGAATGCGGAAAGGGCTGGGTATTTGGTGAGGAGTTTGAGAGAGTGTGCGACAAAGGGGCTTAAAATAAATCCAGGTCAAGAGTAACAGTGTAGCTGTTTGAGGAGGAGGAAAATTAGGAGGGGAGGTTGGATGTTAGAGTAGGGGGTCAGTATTGGATAAGTAAAATTTTTAATATTAGGATGGAGATGGGAAAGGGGGAGGATGAAAGAGGAGACGACTAGAACATAGAATAGGTGAGGTAATGAGGGCTTTGAGTGTCTGAGAAAATATGGAAAGGGGGATCTATCACAGAAAGTTAAGATGAGTATGTTCGAAAAAATCTGTGTACCAGCGGTGTTGTATGGTGTGAAACGTGCGGGTTGAATGCAGGTCTAGAAAAAGTTGGAATATTTGAGGAGATGAAAGGGTGAAGGAGCGGTTTGTGGGTTAAGCCAGAAGGAGAGGATAGAATAGGGTGAGCGGGAGAGTGTGATGGCAGAAGGGTCTCATCTGGTGGGAAGAGGCGGAGAAGGGAATGTTAGATGGTATGGGGCATTTAGTAGAATGGAGGAGCAGAGAGTGCGTCTGAGAAAGTTTGGAAGGCGGAGGGGAGTAGAAGGAGAGGACAGGCGGGAGACAAGAAGGAGGTGGAGGATGGAATAAAGGAGATGAATGGAGGAGGGAGGCATGGGGAGAAGGAGGTAGGGAGTTGGCGAAGGTAGCAGGGAGTGGAGGAGGTGGGTGAGGGCGAGATAGGTGGGTGTGAATTGAGGAGGGCTGTACGCACCACTACCCCGCTCAAGCGGGACAAAAGTGTATGTATAATAAAAAAAATAAAAAAAAATATATATAAAGTATACTTTGCGAATGTGTCTTTCAAACGTGGCTTTTATCCATTCTCAAAGATAGCCGTACCTTTGAGTCGTGACTGTATATAATATATATATATTATATAGTATATATATATATATATATATATATATATATTATAGATAAAATATAATATATAAATATATATATATATAGATATATAGATATATTTAATATAGATATATATATATCATATACTATAATATATATATAATATATATATATATATATATATATATTACATACTATATACATTATATATTATATATTAGGAACTTTCCTTATAAAAGAGATATGTAACCGATATATATATTCGACGAGCGAATGAGTAATCGATTTTGGTTATTTCGATTATATCACGGCCAATAAAGCGTGAAGGTCTGAAAAAAAGTTTTTTTTTTTTTTTTTTTACACTAAAGGAATACCCAAGATTAAATAGCAAGATGTCAAAGAGTCAGGGTCTCTCGGCCTCAGCGCGGGACTACCGGGAGGGACTTCGTCCCTATCCGCATTATCCGCTCGTAGGTTATTACTTAATACGATAAATAAAAAAATAAAAACCAAGCGTACAATTATAAGGATTAACATAGATGTTAAAGCAACATGTGGCAAACTTTCTCTATCTTCATTGTGTTTAAGTTTATAAAACGTTCACACTGACATGGGTAGAACGATTTCAGTGACCAGCGAATATTTCGATCATCCATGATATTTTTATGTAAATCACTTTTAAGGGAAAGTGCCTATATATATATATATTATAATATATATATATTATAATATATATATATTATATTAAAATATATATATATATATATATATATAATATTTATTAATTATATAAAAATATATTACATATATAATATATATATAGATATATTTAATATAATATA
>JABUQX010046268.1:20000-32500 GCA_015478945.1 Trachelipus rathkii | reverse complement strand
ATAATAGATATATAATATAAGAATGAAATAGAATAAATATAAATATAGTAAGATAGTATATATAATAAGTAATAGATATAATATAAGAATAATATAATAATGATATAGATATAGATATAGAATATATATAGATAAATATAGATAGATAGATAGATATAAAAGATAAGTATAAATATAATAATAATAAAAAATAGATATATATTAAAATATATATATAGTAGAGTAAAAAATAAATAATATATAATATATAGTATAGGTGGCAGGTTAATTTTTGAGACAGGCAGGTTGGGCAGTTGTCCAAGGGTGGGGGGGGGGCATATTACAAGAAAGTGATTATGAATGAGGTTCGGAGGAAATTGCTTTGGTTATAGATAGAAATACACAGTAAAAACATTGGAAAATAAAAAAAGTTGAACATACCGTTTCTCGTACTTAAGTATAAGATTTGAATCAAATCTGAAGGTAATTAAAAATTATTAATATTTTAATGAAAATTAATTTTTGACCTTCTAATTAAATTGGAGGTAAGGGACAGTTCGAAAGTTGCAATATTTTCCTTATAAAATACCTATTTTAATTTTGTAAGGGGATAAAAAATGAAATGAAATACGAGCACATAACCACACACACACATTATACAACACACGACACACACATTGTAAGAAGATATGAATGATTAATATATATAATATAATAAATAAAAAATATAAATATAAATAATAAATAAGATTAAGTAAATATATATAATAAGATATAATGAGCTCACTATATATATCAAATATATAATAATAGTGATATAATATATATATAATATATATATAATAATAATATAATATATATAATATATATTATAGAGAAAATGAGAGAGAAAAAGCAATAAAAATTGGTAATAAAATTGTAAAAACAATGCGATTATGATAGGGAACTCTAATGGGCTAGGTGTTAGTGATAGTAAATGGTGTTAGGTGGTAGGTTCATGAACGCGAATTCGAAAGTATGTATGACGATGTGAGTGAAGCATGTAGTTAGAATAAATGAATGAAAGTGAGTTATGACGTTTGAATGTTAAATTGACGGAGGCAGGCAGGGGTATGTTAGTGATTCTCCTTGGTGATGTCAATAATTGTATAATGGATGGAATATTGAAAAGAAATTAAAGGCGGGATAGGCAAGGGGAAGGTGTATTAAGAATGATGGAGAAGGGAAGGGAGTGGAGGGTATCCTAAACCATATTAAGTATGCGAATGGATTGTTTTGTGTGACGATCCTAAAAGAGATTTAAAGAGGATTTGTAAAAGTGAGGTAGGAGGACAGTCTTCAGTAGTGAAGTTATGACTGGTTGGTGAGGCAACTGTGAACAAGTGTGATCATGAGTATGTTAAATAACTTAAGATATAGTTGGTGATGAAAAGTGAGAACAGATGATGACAATGCTAGCAGGATAAATTGTGAATTGGTAGGGAGTGAAGGGCTAAGGAGCCAATAAAAAAGGTCCGATGCATGGATGAAAAAGCGGACTAAAGGATCTGGTAGTGCGTTAGAATGTCTTAACATGAATGGGTATGTTGTTGCATGTGTTTAATCTATAGCATAGTGTAATAAGACTTAATTGAGTCATAGTAATAAGAGAGTATCTAAAAGTAACAATGTGTTCGCAGAGAGACAATCAGTAGGAGGCTTGATAGTGATGAGAGAGATAATGAATAAAAGATGAGGATGATGAACGAATATCTAAGTAGAGATGGTTGTGGTGTGATAAAGAGTTAATATAAACGAAGAAAATAAGAATGGAAGAGCATGACGCGGTAGAGATGGTATGTCACCTAGATGGGAGGAAGGAACATGTTAGATGGAAAGGTCATGCGGTGCGTTAAGCCGCAAAGTAATAATAGGGGTGAGTAGATAAGTCTTGCGGACATAACGACCACTGGGAGACCGTAAGAAACAAGTGATTAGAAGGTCAGATACACAAGGTTAAGACTTGGAGGAAGAAGAGAATGTGAGTATCAGGCCAGAAGTCGCTCTATGAAGTAATTTAAAAGGTTATTCAGTGTATTCTTACTTTTAGTAATACTCTGTATTAATTCACAAACCCACACTAACATAACTCATGAATACGTTTCGAATTTCCGTCAGTTTTATCAATTCCTTACTCTAAGTCTGTGGTTTCGTATAGATATCTTATCATGAGGAGTGATGTTGTGATTAGCAGTGTGTTATAATCTGTATTAAGCAGTTAAACTTATGATGGATCGATGTAATTAGAGGAATCTAAAGTACAGAATGTTGTTGCAGATGGACAAATCTTATAGGGGCTTGTTAGGATGGATATGAGAAAGAAATTGAGAGTAAATAATGAAGGAAATAATGAAGCGTAATTAGAAGATTGATGTGTGTGATGATATATAACAGTGGAAGAGAGATAGTATATTATATAAGAGAAGATAAAATGGACTAAAGTAACTAATTAGAGTAATGGTGATTTGCGTTATATGTGTATAGATAAATGATAGAATGATATTATTCGGTGGTTAAAGGACTGATGATATAGGGGTAGAGTGTATGTATTGAGTGAAATGATTCAGATCGGCTGATGGAGACCAGAAGAAAAAGAGTGGATTAAGAGATCAGTAAAAAGGTAGAATAGTGCATCATGGATATGGGAGAGGATATGTAGTGAGAAGTTCGGATTAGACTCGAGGCGAGTTAAATAAAGAGGTATGCATTTTAAATAGGGAGTGAATGTGGATAGGTAATAAGAGAATAATATAGATATATATAGAAGAGACTAGGTTTTATGAGTTGAAGGTGGAGTATTATGATTGTGAGCGCCCGAACTAAGATATATAGAGAAGACAATGAGACATTGAGCCAGAGAGATAGATGAGTGGGATGATATTAATAAAAGATAATTAGATAATCACCTATTATTGACAGAGAAGATGCCTATAATAGATAGTGAAAATATGGGTTGGCCGTCGAGCGGCTTACCGCTATTTATCATGAGAGGAAGAGTCTAGTGGGTGTGAGGAGGGAATTTTCTATAGTGTCTGACTGCGACGATAGAGATAGATCACTTCTAACTATAAGAAAGCGTTAATAGAAGGAGGAGGACTTATGGGTATTAAGAAGGTGAAAGCTTAGTAAGCTATTCTTTTCGTAGACATGCATTATTCTTCTACTCGAAAAATATTGTCTGTTTCCTTAAATTAGCGTGTCGCAATAATACCTATTATATAGATGCACCTAATACAGCTAAGTCTGTTAGTAGTGGATAGTAGATGAAAGTAAGAAGAGAGTGAGAAAAAGGTGGAATAATGAAGGATGGTATGAATGATCGAATAGTAAATTATAAGATGAAACTAATAATGGAAGAATATATATATAGTAAGAAATATAATAGAATATAATATTATATATATATAGATATATATATAATAATATTATATGATAGTAAATAATATATAAAATATTTAATGAAATAATAATAGATGAATAAGATGATAGTATGAATTAATATGTGATATATATTTGGGTGAAAATATTTTGCAATAGCGGTAGCTCAAATAACAATATAGAAGTAAAGATTGATCTTATGTGATTGCTTATGCAATTACCAGAGCCTACGAATATTTACGTAATATATATGATGCGGTAGCAGGAATATATATAAGATATATTAGTCATAGATATAAGATATATATAATAAGAGATATAATACAAGAGAAAGAAGAAAAATAATTAAGAATAAAAGAATTAATAGATTAATGAATATAAATAAAAATAAAATATAAAGAAAAATAAATATATATTATATGATATTATATATATATATATATAATATAATATATAGGATATATAATTAAGATATAATATAAATATAACATAGATAAAGAAGATATATATATAGATAATATATAGATATATATATGATATAATATAATATTATATAATATAGGAAAAATATGAGATGATATAAGAATAAAAATAGTATAATAAATATGAGGAAATAGATATATAGATAAAAGATATTATAATATAAAAATAGAGATAAAATAAATAAAGATAATAAATATATATAATATAAATAATATATATAAATAATAATATATAGATATAAGATAAGCGCCCACTCACGAGGCAGAACCCTTTGACAAGGAGGAAGGAAGAACGAAACTAAGAACAATAATATAGAATAATAATTATAATAATAGAATATAATTATATATATATATATATATATATATAAGATATAATATATATTATATATATATATATATATATAGTATAATAAGTATAAATAATATATTATATATAAAAGCTTACACTCACGGGCCAGAACCCTTTTGCAAGGGAGAGGTAGAACAATAGATATATATTATAGTATATTAATATATATAATAATATATATAAATATATATATATATATATATATAGATATATACTATATATATAAGATATATATATAAAAATAAATAATATAAATATATATATTATAAAAAATAATATATATTATATATCTGCCTTCTCCTGGAAAAGGGTTCTGCCCAGTGAGTGGTGCTTATTATATAAATAATATATTAAATAATAAATATATATTATATATATATATAATATAATATAATAATATAGAAGAGTGATAATTATAAATAGTACAGTAGGATAAATATAATATATAATATATAATATAATATATATATAATATAAGCACCACTCACAGGGCAGAACCCTTTTCAAAGGAGAGGAAAAACAACAGAAACAATAATAATATATATAAAAATAAAGATATAATATAAAAATAGAAATAGGTAATAATATATATAGAATAAAATAATATATATAAGTATAAGGATAAATAATATAATATATGATGAAAATAATATATAAGATATGAATATAAGATATATATATAGATAAATATATTATAAGTATAGATTAGTAAACGTTAGCAAAAGTAGATAAATAATACTATTATAAGAATAAAACAAAGGATAAGGGAATAACCCACAAATCCAACGAGCCCCAAATACAAATCATCGTGAAGGAATGACCCGGCAAAGGAGGTACGTAATGAAGAGATAAGGGAAAGATAATTATAGGAGGCAGAGAAGTTCCACAGAAGAGAAGGTAAAGATATGGAAAGAAGGAGGACCACAACGCAAAAACAGAACAAACCTAGGGGTTTCCAAAAATCGACACATAGAATTCGAAGTATGAGGAAGAGCAGAAGGCATCCCCTTGTGCTACAGAGGGCGACGCAAATAGTGGCAGTAATCTTAAATTCCTCGAGCACACTGATGACGTTTTGTGAAGAGTATCATGTAGTTGTAAAGAATAAGCAAGCTTCCAACTCTCACGTCGCCAGTAAGATAAGGAGGCAAGAGGAGTATAGTAATAAGAAGGGAGGGACAGTTAATAATAATTTAGACTCAACCCTATATCCAATAAAAGAAGGAAGAGAGAATACGGAATCCAGGAGCATAGCAGAGACACCCCGGCAAATAATTTAAGGGTAAACAGAGATACTCCACGTTACAGCGAATAAAACTATAGATGTTATTATGGTGCATCCGCGGAATGTGGAATGCGGAATGGTTTGATTTTTCATATACTCGGAATGCGGCAAAATGCAGATATGTCTTGTTTTATATATATATTTATATAATATATATATATATATATATTATTAATAATATAATATATATAAAATATATAGAAAAGAAATAAAGAAAATATATAAAATATATAAATATATATAATATATATATATATATTAAGATATATATAAATAATATATATATATATATATATATAAATAAATATAATATATATATATATATGACCTAAATTATATGTTCGAAGTTTTTAGCCCACTGTCTATTAATATAATTGTTACCAGGGTGCGAGACGGGGACCCAACTCAAAATGCACCCCACCAAACCTCTTTCCCCCATCCTCCGACCTTAATGAAGTAGATTTACAATGCAGACATATACCAATCTGCACTAGTATTGAAAGTCAATATAGGAAAGGTGTGCTAATGAGAAACATGTCAAATTTAATGCCTGGGCAATTTTACAATGCTGAGAGTTCTGTATTTCTCTTTTCATCATAATATAATAGCCCAAGCCATTGCTAAATACTCTCTCACTTAGAACACTAGTTGGAGGACAGCCAAAATATCTTGCAAGTGTTACTTAAGCGTGGGTAAACATTATGCTTAACTTTCCACCAACTGATAGTATCTAGTCGTTTTTCTGGGTGATAGTTTTCAATCATTTGCAACTACATCTATTGGAAATGCGTTGTATGTTTCTTCATCACTACTGGACTGGTTAGAAAATTCTTACAGTGAAAATCTAGTTAATATGATTTACTATGTAAGAAGGTGTTGGTTCTGTTAGATCGTTTATTTCCTTTTAATGGGTGGCGAATTAATAGACTATTCGATTTGATAGATTTTTCAACTTGCAACAAAAGGGACGTATTTAACTTGTTCTAATAGGTGTGGATACAAAAAAACTTGCCTTTATAAACGGGATCTAAGTTAAGTTTGCAATGTATGAAAGGTCTTAATTTCCACATAAACTAAAGGCGTATTGTTGTAGCTCTACTATTTATTACATCTTTCATTCTTTTTAAACCGTCATCAATTTCATTTGGGGGGGGGGGGCGGGGCGGGGGGGGGGGGGGGGGCGCTTTTCAAAATTCTTCCTTAGGCATTGAGAATAAGGTATTACATCGGAAGACAGAAGCTGTAAGAGGACGACTGATTTTTTGACATCCCTAAATCTCACTGGTGATCTGTTTGACAATCTGTTGACATCAAATTATATATGAAGCTTCATGATTGAATGAGATCATGCGGCATCATTACCTACTAAATTGATAGATACTGTAGTATCTCTACCTAATAGTCTCTCTATTATAAATTATTAGCAGTTGTAGTATATAATCTTCTTATTAGATATTATTTATATATATAAATTCATTTATCAATCTCGATCAATAATATTTATCCTCGACGTAACATCCGCAGTGAGTGCAAAAGCCCGGATGCGTAGTGTCTTGATCTATATTTATTAAAGCAATTTTAATTGTACTGGTATAGCTTGAGTGGTATATTCCATTTGTTTTATTATTGCTACTATTTCATCTGTTATGCTAGCATTCTCTACTGCCATAACAATGGCGGATAAGATGATTTTAATATCATACAATTATATTTTATATATTAGTCTGATAAATTATGCTGAATATTTACTAGAATCCCAATAAACCTATAGATATAATATTTTATTTTATATATAATAATAAATAAATAAATAAATAAAAATAAAAAAATAAAAATAATATAATAATAATGTTGAAAATAAAGTTCTATATCTCTCAAAAGTTTATTGTTACTGTGAATAAAAAGACCCCAATTTATACAAATACAGAAGAGGTTGAGATAGATATATAAATTTTATCAATTATAGAAAATAGAAAAAATAGATATATGAAGAAATATATGTGATATATATATAAAGTAATAAACTAAGGCTATAGTATAGTATTAGACCAAGGAAGTTAGTTATACTAGTTATCTACAATTGTCATCATTTGCGCTATTACCTATAGTACGATATCCAGTTTGTCCTTATAAAAGGTAATATATATGTAAATAAAGTAGGAGTAAATATATAGAGTACATACTATGTATAGTATGTGAGCTTATATGTATCATGTATAATTTTTGAATGTACTATAGGCTACTAATATAATATATATATTATATATATATATCATATAATATATATAGTATAAATGAACTATATATCAGTAGATGAGCTTCAGACCTAGCCTCATAGTAGAGTGAGCTGTAGAAATATATATAGGTTAATGATATAGATAACTGTAATATATTCATATTAATGGGTACTATGAGAATAAAACTCAATGATAGATGAATAATGGATAGATTATACTTCGAGCCATCGGCGCTATCATGTTACATTAATGTGTCTAAGTGCAGAGTGGTAAGACTGAGCTTATATTAGTAGACTTCAGTTATTGCGTTATACGTTTCGACATGTACTGATCCTGGTCATCTGATTGTCTTAAATGAACTTGTAATGCTGCTACCTTGGCGTTCATATCGGTGAGAGAGAGACAGGTCGCATGGCAAGGGCGCAGGTTCGATCCCTAGTTGGATCTCCAAGGAGTAGAAAATTCATACCGTGAGAACAAGTTTCCTCGTCTTAAAGATTAAGAGTGGCTTTGACCATGTACTGAGTGTGAACTTTATAAAAACACGAGAAGAGATATCATGCTCTTATCTCTTTTAATATTTACTATTCTGCTCTCAACAATTTTCGGGCAAAGGAGGTATGCTTGTATACTTGGATTTGTGAGTGAAAAGAGCTTCTTTTTATATATCGACAGTTACAATTGTTTTAATTTTTCTTCCTATTTATTTTAAGATTATAAAGTTTAATTGTTTGAATTCTTTTATTATAGGAGATAATTTTATTAAATTTACCTATTGATAATTTTATGTTTTAAATCTCTGTAAGTTGCTAGATGATTAAGAAAGCGTGGTAGTAATCAAGACTCGATATAGACATATTCATGTGTATAAATGGTTATTTTCTTAAGGGGTTATTAAATTGTACTGGAGGTGTCATTGTATTGATTTATGTGGTTTTTTTTTTTATGTTCTATCTCGGATAGATTCACAACTACAAATCTCGGTAGTCTCTTTGCACAGAACGAGAGAATATGGATATCAGAATAGTGATAGTATGATTAAGAAAGAGTAGATGATCTCAAATATTAGATAAAAAGTGAAATATTATTGTCACTTTGTCTTTAGAAAGTCAGTTTTCTCTCGCTTCTTCATTAATGAGCAAGCGTAAACCCTACTCTTAAGCTTAACATTAAACTTTAACTTTAAACTCATGGTATACTATCTATAACTTAATATCGGTTTAAACTATATCTATATCTTTAACTTTATCTCTCACTAGTATAAATTCATTTCATCAATATTATTACTATTAACTAACTTAACTTAACTATTAAATCTATAACTTACTTAACTTAACTTAATCATTTAACATTTAATCTATAACTTAACTTATACTTAACTTAACTTAAACTTAACTTAAACTTAAAACTTAACTTAACTTTAACTTAACTTTAACTTAAAACAACTAACTATTAACATCAACTTAACTTATTAACTTAAATCTTACTTAATACTAATAACGCTAGTGCAGCTGCTGTACGGGGAAAGTGTTTATGATGTTACCTGATCGATCATTAATTTGATACATGATGCGACCATATTTCTCCTAGGTCGACCATTTGGGCTAGTCCTAATCAGATCTCTGTGTCAGTCTTTATAAAAAGCTTTGAATGTCTAACAAAGCCACAGCATAAATTCATCGGAAATTGCCATAAGGACAGAGTAAGAAAGAAGAGAGTGAAGATCAATAGAGCCATACTGTGAAAACATATACAGTAACATAAACATAACATATATATACATTACTATGTGATTAATCTATATAATCGTAAACATGTTATCATTAAGCTAACTAATTAAACATTACACATAACTATAATACATATATCAATTAATCAATGCTAATATTAAGTGTTATATAATTAGTAATCAATTAACATTAACTAATACATAACTAATAATATACTGATAACTTAATATAACATGACATGTAACATAAGTAACATAAGTAACATACTATAACATAAGTATCTGAGACATTAGTAACCATACTGACGATCTGAGATAATATTAAAGGATCAGGATGTTTCCAAATCTTCTAATTGATTAGTTTGTATTGACTTTAATGTGAATTAATATATATATATTTTATATTATATATATATATATATTATATATTATAATATATATATATATAATATAATATATTTATATTAATTAATATATATATAATATAATAATTATATATATATATATATATATTAATATATAGTAATATATATATTATAATATTATAATATATATAATATATATAATATATATATATTTAATATATATATTAATATATTATATATATATAGGCATATTTATATATAATACTTTAATAATTACATATTTGTTATTTATTGCTCACTTATATTCTAACTGTTATCTTTATGCGTGATTAATATATAATTTATATATCGTTAGGTAGGGGAGACATTACTAATTTATGTATTTTAATTGTTATGGTAATGTGAAATCATTCTATTGTGTATGTGTGGTAAATTTTGCTATTGAAAACTAGAAATTAAGACTAAATATATTATTTGTTTTACTAGATATAAGCTGAAGCTTTTCTCTAGAGGTAATTTTCTTGAAACTGTGAGTGTGTTTAATCTTCGTCCAATCATAACTAGAGTGCTGCGGTGTATTTTGATTTGATTAGTCAGCGGTCTGGAAAGACTAATGATAAAATTGTACTTAAAAAGGTTATATATAATTATAAATGGAATGAATAAAATTTGTGTGAACATGTATTTTTTAAATAGACACCCAATATGTAATTATTTACCTTCAGAAAGAAAAAGCTATGCTAGATTAGATCTTATGTAGTGGTTTAAGAAGTTTGGGATAAGATAATATCTCATAAGATGGGATAACAGTCTGGTTTCTATTGAACGAGAGATGTGATGAATACCCGTGTGCATTCACATTGCCATCTTGTTTTATTGCCGGCTGGCAGGATGTTTCTCGTAGCCTTGTGATACGTTCACAAGTGCTTTTGGTTGTTCTCTGATGTACATCATGTGAATTCTTTGAGTGTCGATGCATATAAAGAAAAAGTGTAGAATAGATGAATATAAGATGCATACGTTGGATTTTACACAGGTTGACTGATTATACGCGGCAGGTAATAACTAATATTCAGGTAAGCTTCAAGAACCTGCATAGAAGCTTGTATTGAAAAGATGTGAGGAGATAATTTGATAGTATAATTATAACTGTGAATTCCTAAAGTGCGGCTAATAGAGAATAAATACTCAAGAGTATAAGATAAACGGTAATAAAATTAGGGTTATGCTAAATATAAAGAAGAGTAGGAAGAGATATAGGTAGAAACATATAGAAGTATATCAAGCTTATAGTGAGCAAGTGAAATTATAATAGAAATTATTATAAGTTAAGTTAGTGCGTGTATTTATGTAATACTTCAATGAGAAGATAAGATATGTAAATGTAAGTATTATTCAGAGACTGGCGTGTGGATGGAACTGAATGCAGAGCATTGTTCTATCACCCTCATTAGATACCTGTGGTGCACTTATATCTCTCACTACACTTCGCGTGTCAGGAACTTGATACAAATACTTTTCCCTGGACCACATGTTGCCAATCTGAGCGAAGATGAGGACTATGTGGTGCGCGAAATAAGGCCACGAGAGTATGATTAATAAGAATTAATTTATTATAAAACCATATAATTCTGAGAAAAAAATTAATATTGATGTAATGGACTCATAGATAATATATAAGATGTGGGCTATAGGGAATATAATCGATACATAAAAATAGCGAAGTTAAGAAGCTTGAGGATAAAATAGGAGAGATATGATATAGTCATTTATAATAATCATGTATATAAGGAGTCGTTATTCTAGTGATTGAAGGCTAAGACCAGAATGAGGCGCGAAACATAGGTGAGTGAGGAAGAACTGATATGGATATACCACTAGCTTTTGAAAATAGTACGTTGCGGTGAGACCCTACTACATAACCCAATGCTCTCTCGTCATCGTAGCGCGCGTAATAATAGCCCGAATTCTCAACCGGCTGTAATATGAGAGAAGTGGGCTGACAAAGCCGGTGAGAAAGAGGCAGAAAAAGGGGACGAAGATATATATAAGATAGATATTAATATTAGTAGATTTAGTATAGATACCAGATAAGTAGGATAGGGTAAGACAATGCTCAGTGAGAAGAAAACCGAGGAAGAATTGATGGATTTCGTAGTGCAGAGGCTATATTAGTATTACAAACGTAGAGACATAAAGACGATAGAGGATATAAGATAAGTAATAAGGAATGGAAACGAATAAACGTTGAAGACTCTAGGAACTAAATTTGGATATAGAAATAATGCTGGAGGTAATAGTTCAACCTCATGACATAGGCTACCCTTAACATGGAAATTATGGTATGTATTACAAGGTGATTACTATTTGTGTTAATTTAATATTACTAAAATATTTTATGAATTATACTTACATATAATATTTATTAATGCTTATTTAATTCATATCTATATATTATTATTTGTTATATAATAATATTTTGTATCTCAGCTCAAATTTTATTTTATATTGAGTTAATATAAATATGGGTATATTTATTTTATTTAACTAAATTACTGAGATTAGATGGAGAAGTGTTTTTCCCTCATATCTCGAAATGTCACTATAAAATAAATATGTATTCCTAAATTAATTGCATTCACTCTATTCTCATT
>JABUQX010046268.1:7500-10000 GCA_015478945.1 Trachelipus rathkii | reverse complement strand
AGTTGAGGTTCCCTAAGAACAAGTCAATTGCTGAAATATTAAGATCAAGATATGGCGAAGACGTACTTCACCACTATAGGAAATTAGAAACTATCTCTAAGAAGGATGCTAAAGCCAAGGCGGATCTTTCTTTGGCGTGCCACACTGCCTCCAGAAGCCGGCTGCCCACCACCGTGCGCGTTCCACAGTCGAGGGAGAGAGGATATAGAGAAGTCGGCGCGGGGGGTCGAGAGCTGGGCACCTCAGAAGGAGGTGCTCAACTGTAGCTTGAGCCTTGTGTTACAGCTGGTGCAAGTGGGGGAGGTGACATTGTCTAATTTAAATCTATATTTATATTGCATGAGTTTTGGGTGGTGACCTGATCTGCTCCGGGCGAGGTCCATTTGGCCTCTTCTGGACAGCGTTTCTTCTCTAGGGGAAAGTTTTGGGGAGGGGGTGTTTAATAAATTGTTATTTGGGCGGTTTTGAAGGTAAGTGTTTGTTAGGTGGGTATGGATATGTGTAATCCATGACCTATTGGGAGGGGGCGGGGGAATTATATTGTAAGTGTTGTAATAGAATTGAGCTGGTGAAGAAGGGGGGGATTTTAGTCTTTGTCGAGGGGGATTGGAGAGAATTTGGTGACAAGGGTGGGTTGGGTTACGGGTCTTCTGATAGAATTGAGTCCCCACCATCTCCAGATGTGTGGAAATGGGGAGGATGGAGGTTTCATCGTGTAAATGTTGGATTGGGGTGGTTTTAGTGCAACCTGTGATAATTCTGAGGGCTGTATTTTGAGAGATTTGTAATTTATTTGTGTTTGATTTTGAGAGTGCTGGGAACCATGCTGGTGAGGCATAGTTTAAATTTGTTCTAAGAAGTTGTTTATAGGTAGTAGTGAGTGTGTGTTTCCTATCGCTGAAGTTGTGTTGGGAAAGGGTTCGGAGGGTGTTTAGTTTTCGTTGAGTTGCGGAAGTGATTTGGTCGATGTGGGGGGAGAACGTCATATGAGTGTCGTAGGTAAGTCCTAATATTTTTGGGGTTTTGTTTAATGGAAGGAGGTTGTTGTTCAGGGTGATTATGGGATGGAGGGAGGATTGATGACGGTCAGTGGTTAAAAGGGTGATGGAGGACTTAAGGGGGGATGCGGTCATTCTGTTGGAGATTAACCAATTTTCTAATAAATGTAGATATTCTTGGGTATGTTGTGTGGCTGTGTTTACGTCTGGGTGTTGGGAAATAAGGCTGATGTCGTCTGCATAAGTGATAAGTTTGGTGGAGTGGTGGATTGGGGTGGGCAGATCTGCAGTGAAAAGGTTGAATAAAAATGGAGAGAGAATGGCTCCCTGTGGGACGCCGTTTTGTAATTTGATAGAATGGGAGAGGTTGTTTTTGTATAAGACTTTTGCAAAACGGTTGGTGAGGAAATTGGAAAGCCATTTTTTGTCATTATTTTCTAAAGGGGAATGGAGGATTTTTTGAATAAGGATGTGTGTGGGGACGGTGTCAAATGCTTTGTTTATGCCTGTTGCTGTGAGTATAGTTCTGTGGGAAGGTGATTGGTTGAAGCCATTAATGATGTGTTGTATATATATATATATATATATATATATATATATATATATATATATAATATATATATATATATATATATATATATATATATATATACAGGGTGTTCCGTAACATGTGGGACCCACTGAAGGGATTGATTGGGAGTCCATCAACAATCAAAAACGTTTATATGAGCCCGCATTTCAAAGTTACAGCACATTTACTGTCATACGCATACAAGGTTCGTGAAATAAAAATAATAATACGGATATGAACAATAATAAATTATCGTCTTAACACATTACTAAGAGGTTCGTAAATAAATTTAATATTGTGAGGTAACAAATATTATACAATGTATACCGTTAATAATTCAGTTAAAGTAATACCAACTAATTGCGTACTCGGTTTCTTTCCAAATCATCAGTTGCGTGCGTAATTTGGAAAAGTTAAGGTGTAAGTGTACCTTCACCCTATCATCAATCATTATAACCCGATAGTGTCTATCAATTGATATCTTGATATACGTACTGTACTCTCTACCTTGCACGTTCGGTGGTAGGATTTAAGGTGTTATTTACCTAAAAATGTACTCGAATCATGAAATGGCGGATATGCTTTTAATGTATGGTCTTGCCGGTTGTAATTCTGCAGAGGCAAGACGTTTATACGAGAACCGGTTCCCTAATAGACGTCTACCGGATAAGAAAACCTTTCAAAGATTAGATGAACGGTTACGGGAAACCGGGACATTTAAAAAGCGAGCATCAGATGGAGGAAGACCAATACATGTGAGGACGATTAATTGTGAGGAAAGGATCTTGCACCTCGTTGAGGACAATAACGGGCAGAGCTGAGCGTAGAATTTTTCGAGCGGCTATGGCAATTTTTCGAGGTAAAATAATAGCAGTGGAAAATTTTGGATATGTGACTGTATGGCGTGTATTCCGTGAACAACAACTTCGCC
>JABUQX010046268.1:0-2500 GCA_015478945.1 Trachelipus rathkii | reverse complement strand
ACGAAACGCACGGAGAAATAGAATGACCGAACAGCTAATTTTGTGTTTGGGGAATGATTAGATTGCCAATGTATATTGTACTTGTAGAAGATGTTGGTTCTATATATAGTAAATTGGCAAGTGAATGTTTTCCATGTGATTAAGGTATCGAGGAAGGGGTTAGAGTTGTTGGAAGGCATTTCTATCGTATACTGAACTGAAGATGAATAGAGTTATTATAGTTTAGAATATCATTAGGTTGGTGTTGTGAGGGAGGGAGAAAAAAATGTCATCTACATATCTTAATCCATAAACTATTGTTTAATAAAGGGTGGGGTAAAATATGATAAAATTCTATTAGTTCCAATAAATATGTTACTGAGTATGGGAGACAGGGGGATCCCATACTCAGGCCGAAAGTTGTTTGTAATATTTGCCATTAAAATGAAAGAAGTTATGTTGTAATGAGAGATTAATGAGCTGTTTTAATTTATGAAACGGGAAGGCCAATCTCTCATTACAACATAACTTCTTTCATTTCAATGGCAAATATTACAAACAAACTTTCGGCCTGAGTATGGGATCCCCCCCACTGTCTCCCATACTCAGTAACATATATATAGAACTAACAGAATTTTATCATATTTTACCCCACCCTTTATTAAACAATAGTTTATGGATTAGATATGTAGATGACATTTTTGTCTCCCTCCCTCACAACACAACCCTAATGATGTCCTAAACTATATTAGCACTCTATTCATCCTTCAGTTCAGTATACGATAGAAATGCCTTCCAACAACTCTATCACCTTCCTCGATACCTTAATCACATGGAATAACAATTACTTGCAATTTACTATATATAGAAAACCAACATTCGCACCAAACTATACACATTGGTTATCTAATCATTCCCCAAACACAAAATTAGCTGTTCTGTATCTCTATTTCTCCGTGCCTTTCGTATATGTTCTCCCCCTCTTCTAGCACAAGAATCCAGATCTATATTACAAATACTTTCAAACACTTTACTATCCTGAGTTTTTCATCACAAAGCATTTAACAAAGCAAAAGAGAGGTATAGCACCTTTCCCCCGAAAAAATAGAACACCTCCTTTTTACCAATTCCTCAATTACCGATTATATTCGTTAAAACAAATATTACCAAAAAAATATTACCCTCATTCCATCAAATAACAACATCACCTTTAAAAAACATTCTCAAACCCCAAAACGAAAAGAAAAATCTCCCCCAAAGCTGATAGATATATCAACATCCGCCTGCAATATTCATGCAATAAAAACAGTATATAGGTGAAACCATATAATAGATTTGCAAAGAAGAAAAATCAGCATACAGATGACCTGCCACAAGACAGCATAAATTTCAACTTTAACAAGTCATAGGCGTAACACAGGCCACTCAATCAATATCAACAATATAAAGATGATCAGATATATTAACACGAACCATCGCAAAATCATGGAATCCTTTTGGATTTATAATGAATAGTAAATAACTACGCAATAAGCATCCCCGGCTGAAGTTAAGATAGATTTTAGTACAAAATGAATATCTGAAAACATCAAAAATATATTGCAACAACACCATTTGAAGAAAATAGCAGAGCCAACTGAAAACACACTTGAACGGATGAAGATCAAGAAAGAAATCCAATCCCTTAGCCTGAAGAGGTCTTGCGTGTTGGACGAAAATTAGCTTTACCTTTTAAAAATTTATTTTCATTTTAAAAAAAAGTGTATTTAACAATGTTTTTAATTTCGTACAGTTTTATTAAAATAAAATGAAGTGACAGTAAAGCATAATACTAAAAAAGAATCCAAGGGCGCTTCCTCTCCTAAGTAAATATATCACTACGACAAAGTAGTTCTTAAATATATATATAATAATAATATATAATATATATATATATATATATATATTAGTTATATATATATATATATTATATATATATATATATATATATAATATAATATATATTATATATTATATATAATATATATATAATATATTATAATATATAATATATATTATATATATATATAATAATAGTATATATATATATATTAATATATATATATATTATATATATAATATATATATATATATATATATTTAATACAAATTATAATCTTGTTTTTCAATATTTTCTAAAAATTTCTTTCGAAATATTTATTAATTGAATTTATTAAATGTATTCCTTTTTTATAATTTTAAATTATTAATTAATTGAAATTAAATTTAATTTTATCCTAAGTTTTAAGACTTTCAGTGTTTTTGACCTTTACATTTCTAATTATTAGCTAACCCGCCCGGCCCCGGCCCCCGGTATAACTAGAGCAGCCCGCCCCGCCCCGGCAAAATTCCCGCCCCGAGTCCGGGTCCCTACTACTTATAATATATATATATATATAATAAATAATATATATATTATATATATATATATAATATATTATATAGTATATATAACATAATATATATATATATAATCTCTCCT
>JABUQX010046267.1:0-14984 GCA_015478945.1 Trachelipus rathkii | reverse complement strand
ACGAATTACGAACTAAGGATATTAAAGGTCGTTTATAGGTATTATTATTATATTATTCATTATTATTATGTATTATAAGTGATTATTATTATTATTATATTATTTATATATTATATTATTATTATTATTATTATTATTATTTATTATTATTATTATTATTATTATTATTATTATTATTATTATTATTATTATTATTATTATTATTATTATTATTATTATTATAGTATAATGTTATCGTCATTCATTAATATTATATTATTAGATTAAATATAAATATATATGCATTTAGGAATATAATCTTAGGCTTAAATTACATATTATATTAGTAATTAGTATATTTATCATATTATTATTATTGATAATTTATGATGCTTATTGTCATCTTATTATTATTATTATAGTGTATAAATAATTAGTTAGATTATTATATATTATTATATTTTATTAATTATATATTATTATTATTATTATTATTATTATTATTATTATTATTATTAGGTTTCGTCGTTATGATTGGAAGTACGACTGGAACGCGACAAATGAGTAGTATGTGTGTTGTTAGAAATGTACGTAGTTATTTAGTAGTACCGATAGGTATTATTATTATTATTATTATTATTATTATTATTATTATTATTATTATTATTATTATTATTATTATTATTATTATTATTATTATTATTATTATTATTATTATTATTATTATTATTATTATTATTATTATTATTATTATTATTATTATTATTATTATTATGATGGTGATGATGATTATCGGTGTTATTTATTTATTTATTGATGCCACTAGTGTAGGCAATAAATAATGTTCGATCATTTTTTATGATTGCAGGGGATCGAGCCTGGGATCGAATCTGTGATCGAATCTGGAGGCGACGTCAAGTCTGGGGACAAGGTCAAGTTTGAAGGATACAACCGATTTTTGAGGCCAAGGCTACAACTAATTTGCCGACTAAGGTTACGACTGAAGTTAAGGGCCAAGGTTAAACCTTAATTTGGACACCAAAAAAAACTAATCGAGTTACGGAATACCACCAAACCGGAAGTACACACAGGTTACGTGTCATTTCGGATCAGGTTGACTCGTATACTCAGGACTTATATAAGGATATAACCTATTGACTACTATGATAAGGTCAAGGTTAGAGGATAAAACTACGTAGTCATAAAAGGAGTAAAGGATATCTTCCAAAGGACTAACGTCAGAGCAGACGACGATATTTTGAAGGAAGTATTGTTTTGAGCTAAATTTAAAACACTTTAAATTTACAAATAAAAGGAATATCGATTTATATTGTTCATGACATATTGTATTGATATATGACATTAATGTATTATATTTAGGATTAGGTTGGTAATAGGTATTAATAGATTTAATTTCTCAGTTATAGGTAGCTAGGATTGATTAAAGGAACAACTTATTTATTCATATTTATTTATTGTATATAAAAGAAAAGACAAACATTTGTGTCTTTCAACCCTTTTTGTCTCTCATTTCACCATTCCAGGAGAGGTCACTGTAAAGAACGGAACCTTGCCTCTAACATAAAAGTATATCAGGTGCATTGGTGGTTAATACGAAACAACGTTTCATTTCACTGGTGGCTCGTGAAAAATTGAAGAGTACCAATCGCCGGTGGTGAATGAAAAAGGAGAAAAAGGAGGACAAAAAGGAATTAATTAAGGTAAAGAACATTTTTTTCCCCTCGGTTCTATTTTGGTTAAAAAAAATTTATATATATTATATATATATAATATATATATACTATGATATATACTATATTAATATATATATATAATATATTTATATATATATATATATTATATATATATATATATATATATATATATATATATATATATTATATATATAATATATATAGTATAATATATAGTATATATATATATATATAGTATATATAATATTATATACATATATATATTATATTATATAGTAAATATATATATATAAATATAATTAATATATTATTATATATTATATATATAATATGATATATATATATTTATAGACATATATATATATATATATATATAGTTAGTAAAGGTTATAGTATATATATATATATATATTATATCATAAATATATATATATATAGGCGTGGTATATAAGTGGTGACTCCAGAAGCGAAAATCAATAATTAATGCATCGTTATTTAATATTTCTTAGGGTAATTACATTTAAATTTTGGTTGATTAACTTACCCTAACTAACCATAACCTAACCTAAACCTTATTATAACACTAATATTTAACAAAACGTAACATAAATTAAGCCTTAACCTATATATTAAAGCGGAGTCAACCACTTAAATGATCCATAGTATTAACTAGATATGATATATATGATATATATATAGTGTGTTTGTGCAGAAGTTATATATATATATATATATATATATACTATATATCAAATATATATATATAATAATATATATAATAGTATATATAGATATACTATATACTATATTATATAATATATATATATTATATAGTAAATATATGGATTTATACATTATATATTATAATATATGAATATATATATAATATATAGAATATAATATAGTGATATATAAACTAGTATATATGTAATAATATGATATAAGTATATATAGTATATATATTGAAATATATATTTATATATATATTATAACTTAAAAGATATATATTATATAGTATATATATATAAATATAGATATATATTATTTATATATATATATTATATATTATTAGGTTAGTATATATATATATATTATAGGTAATATAATAAATATATAATAATTAATATATAATAATATATAGTTATATATATATATTATATATATATTATATGATTATATATATAGTGTATATATATATTATATATACTTGTATATAGTATTATATATATAGGGTAATACATTTTTTCATGGACAATAATTGAGGAATTTCTTATTTTCTTTTCCAAATTAAAGATAGAATTGTTTTTTTTTTTTTTTATGAAATAGAGGTAAATGAAGTAGTAAAACTGAACAATATTTTTCTGTCCTGTGTTAATTTTTTTGTTGAAATAGCAAAATTTAGTCGGATATCGTAGAAGCTTGTAACAAAAAAAAATTTTTTTCGGGAGTGATATTTTGTGTCCGAATCCATTTTTTCCTTTGTCATGGTTTGCCAAGCATTTGGTTAGGAAAGAAGGAAAGATGAGAAGATTATTTTTGTTTTTCTGGATCTTTTCACGGTTACACCACCTGGACTCGAATGTAGCATAAGGAAGGATTCCCGGACTATTGAGGATCTTACAAGGGAACATTAAGGAAATTTGTGAATATCTTTGCTCTGGTATTGAGTAGATAAAGAATTTTTTTTGATAATACATCATATAAATATTATATATATATATATATATATAATATATATATATTATTATATAAATTATATATAATTATATAATATTATATATACTATATATATATATATATAATATATATAGGTATTTTTTTGTTGGTTGTCATTACTTATTTTTTTCTTTCCTTTTTAAATGGGACCTTCAGATAAGGAGCAAGGTGATAGGGTCAATATGGAGGAGACAAAGCAGCCTACCGAAGAACTGAGTCCAATTGAGTACTTGGAAAAATTTAAGAATTCCATAGCACAACATGAAAATTTAGATGTAGATCGTATGACAATAGTATTGAAAGGGATATTACAGGCTCTGGAAAGCAGAAAGGAACCCCCAAATGTAGAGAAAGGAGGTGAGGTAAGAGAAGGTACCAATATAGGACAGAAGAGTGACCTTAAAGGAACTCTTAATGTGAAAAATAGAGTGAGGAACGAGGATCAGGCTTACCAAAAATGGAGGCTGACCCGTGATCAAAGTATTAGGATGAAGGATATACCAAAGAAGATACCACGGTATGAAACAGATGAGGAAAGCAGCTCAGATAAGGTGACAAGTGATCCATTTGATGTGACGAATGAGCATAGCAGCAATAGGCCAAAGAGGAAGAATAAGAAAAGGAGAAGGAGAGCGGAAAGAAAATATACTGTTGACGAAAGCTCTACTACAGAAGAAAAACTAGAAGAAGCTGAGAGCGAACTGGACCAAGGAGAAAAAAATGGCCTAAAAGGTTAGTGGAGTTAGAAGAGTCAGTTGTGGAACATAATAAGGCAGTAAGTAAAATATTTATCGTTTTGGCCGGCGAAATGGTGGAAGTAATGAAATCATTTAGAAGGGCTAATGTTAAGGCTGTGAAACCTCTGAAATACGGAAAGGAAAAGGTTCAAAAGTTTGAGGCATTTATAGAGGACTATGAACGATATGCAAAGAAGCAGTTAGGTAAAAATAAAAGTCGTTGGGCAGTGGAGCTGAGGAATTTCTGTAGGGTCCTGGTATTGAGGACACATATACAGTATTTAACAGAGCCCATGGTTAAAAGCACCACTATCTTGGCAAGGTTGAAAGTTCGGTGTAGGGAGGAAAAGGAAAGCGAGCAAAAAGACTGGAAAAAAGAGTTTTGGGAGGTTAGAAATGCGAAAAAATGAAAAAGTGGCTGAGTTTGCGTTAAGGGATCAAACCACTTACGAGGCAGCCACTAAAGGGGGAAGACAGGGATAAACAGATATTAAGGAAACATTTTAAATTGTTTACCAAAAACTATGGCGAGGAGATTCAAAAATAAGGATGGGAAGTGAGAAGGAAAGCGCTAAAGTAAGGTGGAAAGCATGTACTAAAACTGGGGCACAGAAGAAGATCGATTTGGCACGGTCAGGAGGAGAATTCAAAGGATGAAGGGCATTCCCAAAATGGGCCCACACTAAATGAAGAAGCTAACAGGAAAAGTTACAATGCAGACAAAGTACGTCTTGGGAGGCCCAGTATATCAACAGAATACGAATACAAGGAATATACAAGACATGAATAATTAAAAGATGATAGTGAGTTTAAAAAGGTGCTAGGTGCAACAGGGTAGGACACGTTAAAAAGAGTGTCGGAAATTACAACGGGTGGTGCTTACGGATGCTGGAAGGCAATGAACATCGGACCGCGGAATGTGGATCAAGAAGAGTTTTTTTTACAACAGGAGCAAGGTTACAGAAGACAGGATCAACAGGACATGGGTGGACAAAGGCAGGATGAAAGGAGACCCATTAAAAAGAAATGCTTTTTATGCAACACTATAGGACATTGGAGGGATACTTGTCCACTTAGGGATGAAATAGAAGAATTAAAAAGGGTACAAAAACAGGCAACTTCGGGAAACGAGGTAGCTACGCCAACCCCGGGAACGAGCAGGAGCTAAGTCCCAAAATAGACTACCGTTTACAAAACAGCCCGGCTATTCAAGATGATACAGTATTGGATCCAGAGGCAGAGGAGTTCATAAGCAGGAAACCGGAGGAAATTAAGGATGCCTTACCACAACGGATACCTAAAAGAAGAGGAACAAATACAGTGAATACTACAACTGGTATATACCACGCCATAAGCAGGACGACCACTGAAGGTAAGCAAGGCATTAATATTACTCCTTTGTTGAAGTTTATTGTAAAATTAAATAATGTAGAAATGCCAGCTATTATTGACTCAGGTTCGCAATATTGCATCATAGGTCAGGAACAGTTCAGAAGAATCCATAATCCCGAAGTTTTAAAAAATGTAATGAGGTTACGAGGAGTAGGTGACCCACAGATGGTTGTGGAATCCCACCAAACAACAAAATTAAGGATTTTAATTGAGGACATTAATTATTGTTCGGCAGATTTCATTGTGGTTGAAAGGCTAGAAGAAGGTACGATCCTAGGAATGCCATTTTTGGTTCAGAATAAAATTAAAATTGATGTTAGGGATGGTTCTTTCACAAGATGTGGCGAACAAAACACAAAGGAACAGGTCTATTTTTCGGAGAGGTCTGGGAATTGTGTAAGGACTGTAATATCCTTACCAGTGCATACCACATAAGAAGTTACAATTACGATAAACGATTGGGTTCCAGTAAAGGCAGGTTGGACTTCAAACCAGATTAAGCCCAGAGAAGGAAGGTACTACGATATGAAACCAGAAGAACTATTGGTCGAAAGTGAAGAAAATAGTCGAAGAGATTATAACAAACGATTTAAAATACTAACAGGATTAGCAAAATTGTACACAAATTGAAGGAATTATATTAATCAGGAAACTTTACCCAGGACAATTAAGATTAGGAAAAGGAGAAAAAATAGGAATAGCCCATCTAGTATTAGACGAAGATGACCTCCAAAAATATGACAACAGAGGATATACAGTAAACACAATGGTACAAGGAACAGGAAAACGAGGAACCATTGAGGAGGAATGGACAAAGGAAAAATTGGAAAAGGAAATTACATTCATGGAAGAATTGACACAGGAACAGCGAAAGGCAACAATAGAAGTACTATATAGGCAAAAAGGAGTATTTAGCAAAAGTGACTCAGACGTAACCATAACATCTATGACACCATATAGGATTCTGCTACACGACTATACCCCCATCTATCAAAGGGCGAGAAGATTCAATCAAAGGACAAACGAAGAAATCGAAAAACAGGTTCAGGAATTGTGTCTAAAGGATATTGTGGAGCCATGTGCTGCTGAATGGAGCTCTCCAGTGGTACCTGTTAGGAAGAAGGATTTGACACTTCGTCTATGCATAGACTATAGACGCCTAAATAAGGTGACAGAAGCAGACAGGTTTCCAATGGCCAATATCACGGAAACGATCTTCTCTTGTCATGGGGTGAAATACTATTCTTGCCTGGATTTGGTAAAAGGGTACTATCAAATGCAGCTAGAAGAGGATAGTAATTACTTCACTGCATTTTCTACAGTTAGTGGGCAGTACAGATTTAAAAGGCTAAGTTTCGGGTTAAAAAATGGACCAGCAGCATTCCAGAGGGAGATGCAGGAGATACTGATAGGATTCAGCCGGGACAAGGTAGTAGTATATGTGGATGATGTCCTCTTGATATCAAAGGATTTTAAAGAACATCTACTGCTGATTGAACAGGTTCTACAACGGTTCACCGAAACAAACGTTAAAATTAAAAACATCTACTGCTGATTGAACAGGTTCTACAACGTTTCTCCGAAACAAACGTCAAAATTAAAATCAGCAAGTGTAGCTGGGTTCAAAAGGAAATTAAATTTTTAAGATATATTCTCAGTAGGAGAACTCAGGCGGTACCTAGGAATGATAAACTTCCAGCGTAAGTTTATTAAAAACTGTTCAGGAGTGGCAGCACCCCTTAGTGCTTTAACAGGAGGAAAAAGGAAGGATAAAATCGAATGGACAGACGAAAGAATTCAGGCTTTTAAAAGCTTAAAAGGATTAATGAAGGAATCAGTAGAACTGGCATTTCCGGATTTCACAGAAGGCAGTCCAAAATTAGAACTCTATGTAGATGCAAGTGGATTTGGTATGGGTGCAGGTTTATGTCAGGAACAGGAAAAAGAAAGAAGAGTAATAGCATACAACTCTCATTCATTCGACGAATGTGAAAGGAGAGCATCCACTATAGAAAGGGAGCTGTTAGCTATCAGGTGGGGAATCAAGAGTTTCCGTCCATTCTTGTTAGATCAGGAGTTTATATTATACACAGACCACCGCCCACTGGTGTACCTTCATACAATGAAGTTAGTAGATAACAAATTGGCTCGTGTCTTGGACGACCTAAGCGAATACAGCTTTCAAATCCAATATTACCCAGGAAAGGACAACGTCTTTGCCGACACATGGTCCCGTTGCCAAAGGAAACAAGAGGAAGAAATCAATGTGATAAATCTAGAGGCTCTACTAAAAGGATTAGAGATAATAAGGTTGGTACCTGGAGGTGCAGATTCTCTGGTTTTGAGCTAACAAGAAGTTTTGAAAAGGGAACAACTACAAGGACCACCAGGAATTGAGGAAGTTCCTATTAGAGGTCTTACTAAACAATAGGAAGTTGTATGGGTTGGACACAAAACTCAAATCATTAAAATGTTTATAAACTATCAGTATTCCAAGGAGGGAGCTAATCCCAGGGGTATTACTAGCAGCCAGTGACGAATTCAATTTAAGGATTTGGCTGCATCATGGGACTTGTTGCTCAGTTTTTTATATGGGACTCAATGCAAGGAAATGCGAAGGTTTAAAGGACATCCACATGCAGGTATTAGGAGGATCTCATTTTAATCCATTAAAGGATAATGGTACGTTTCAGGTAAACAAGGATTACACCATAATAGATGAATTGGCATTTGAGGAACAAGAGGTACCATCTGAGGAAGAAAAGGGAAAATACATGGACAGTGAAGAAAGTGAGGAAGAAAACTTATTAGAACACCCACCAGAAGAAGGACTAGGGGTAAATTTATTAATGAAGGAAAGAGGACACCGATCTCGGTTAGGTTGCAACTATAAGATAACAGGAGTTGCATGGCAGGACATTCCTATTGGTGAAACTTCTAGGTGTGTCTTTTTTGATACAGGATCCATTATCAGTTTGGTTCAGGAAACTGTTATCAAGGAGTTAGAACCATTTGGACATATTTTAAGTAAATGGAGTGTATATCTCACATTAAACGGGATCACCACCAAAATTGTTGAATGTACAACAGCGGTAGCTATAAGGATAGACACACGCTACAGGAAGACAATATTACCATTGGTAGTTGTTAAGGATGGGTTCATTCCGGCATGTTTTCTTCTTGGAATGAATTACTTAGTAGAAACAGAGGCGATTTTGGACTTTGGAGAAGGCATCATCGCACATGGGGATGATGAGGATCAGGTTATTGATGGTTTTCTTATTGGTGTATATAATGTAATAGTGAATGATAATGATAGGATTAACTATATTATAACATTAAACGAGATAATTACATTACAGGAAAAGTCCAAGGTCATAAAAAAATTAAAGGAGAAGGTTAGGAATAAAAAAACAAATTCTTAAATCGGATGTATTACTAAAGGAATTCCATAGGTATAAGGAGGGTCTATTAATGAATAATACTATACTGGTTAAAAGGATGAAGGACGGCAAATTTTGTGCAGTGTTAGGGTTTAAACAGATGGTCAGTATTTGTGTGGTGATACACCGAAATATGGCACATATAGGTCAAGGAAAACTAACGGACTTGATGGCAAGGTACGTATGGCACCCGAAAGGTCATACTATAATCCAGGAAGTATGCAGGACATGTCCTACTTGTCAGTTAAACAAGGTTGACCAAAAGGTGATATTCCCACCAATCTGGAAAATCCAAGTTGCCAACCTTTATGAACTAGTAGCAATCGATGTCATCGCTATGCCGAAAACAAGGAGAGGGAATGTTGCTTGCTTAGTGGCTGTGGAACACTGTAGCAAATGGGTCTCGGTCAGACCACTAAAGGACAAGTCAGCTAGAAGTGTCGCAGGGGCATTCGAAGATCAAATGTTGCCAACATTTTTGAGGCCTCCATACAAGGTTTTAACGGATAACGGGGTGGAGTTCAAGAGTAGCAGGTTTAGGGACATGCTCCAAAGGTATAACATAGACCATATAATCAGCAGCCCTTACAAGCCATCTTCAAACGGGGCAGTAGAGTGTACAAATCGTACATTTGCAGAGTTCCTAAAGAACATAGCAACAAAGGACCAAGAGTAGGATGACTGCTTAACCAGGGTAGTCATAATATATAACAATACAAAACACTCAGAACTTGGGATGACACCAGCTGAGAAGTTATTAACTCAAACACATAAGGAGGGAAAGGTATTGCCGATCTCTATGAAGGAACAAAGTAAATGGAATGAGGGACACCCAAACTGGCTCCCCTATGCAGTAGGAGTCATTGTCAAACGGAAGATTATTTCGGCAAATCGGTCTTTGGAGAAGAAATTAAGTGAAAGATACGAAGGGCCTTTCACGGTTGTCAAAGTCATTGCTGGAGGAATGACATATGATATTGAGGGTCAAGGTAAAACTATGAGAGTTCACTATGCACACCTAAAGATATGGGCAGACACACCAGGATACCTAAGGCAGTACTTCGAAAATGAAAAGGATGAATTCCATCTACACAATGAATGTAGGGCTGAAACAATAACAGAGGACGAAATAGAAGAACCACCAGCAAGTATCACATATAGTACGCTCCCAGATAGAGTAAAAAGGAAGAGAAAGGACAGGACAGAAACTAAGGAAACATGGGACCTTTTACAGTTGGCTATAGGCAAACCAAGCCATAAAAGGGATACAGGAGCTCAAACGGAGTATATAGGAGAGGATAAGGCAACACAGAAAGAGGCAGATCCTATGACATCACTTATAGACACCAGTGATATATTAAATTGGGTTGATTCAGCACCAGAGGATATAAATTCAGATGTGGAATTTGATTTACAGAGGTTTGAAAGAGAGTTAAGGTTCCCTAATAACAGGTATACCATAGGCATAACCACTTCAGATGCCAATGATGAAGAAGAAGAGGAGGTTCCAGGAAGTGTAACTTTGGTACATGATGAATGTATACAGGTAGATAATTATGTTGAAGGTAATTTAAATATACCCTTTTATAATTCCAGGTCCATTCATGAGGAATTGAGAGAAGTTGGCGAGGATCCTGAACGGATGATGTTAACTGACGGATCGGAAGGACAGGGAGGAACCCGACAAGGATTGGAGATTGGACATCGACCAATGACACGATCAAGGGGGTCGGCTCCAGATCTTCCGAATGTACAACAAAGGGTATTGGAGTACGAAAGGAGGGCCGAGGAGAGAAGGGCATCTAGTGGAAACTAGGTAAGATCAGTACTCTTGTTTATATTATTATTGAGTTTTTTTACTATTGTTTTCTCTTGTCGCTTCTTTTATGGGTTGCCTTCCCTTCTTTTGAAGATTGGGTTTTCAATCTTGAAGGGGTGAGTAGTGTCACGAGTCGGACGACTCGTGTCATTAATTTAATAAACCTTCTAATTTTAGGAAGCAGATAACTATTTCCAAGCAGGAAAGGAAACTCATTGATTATTTGAAAATTCAGGTGAACAGTCGTGGTTGATATAAGCTTAAAAAAAAGTGTTAAAGCTCCAACGATTTTCCACAGTAATTTGTGATTAACAACCTTGTAAAATTAAGAAGCATATTTGCCCCAAAAATTTGGTATGTATAGTAAATATAGAATAACATTTACGATAGGTAAAAATTTAAAAGGTGAGATAAGGTTTATGGTGAGCTGTTTGATTCAACTAAATAAAGTTTGAGTTTTGGCTAGAATATAACAGTGTTAAACGTAAATTGTTGAGAATTTGATATTTGCAAACTAAGTGACATTATTAAAATTGTGAGGAATTAGGGAAAAGTGCTGTAAAATTTATATATGGGACTTTTTTGGGTAAACTGACAATGAGAATTATATTAGGAATAGCTATGATAGATATGAAGGTTAAGGGTAAAACTAACGCAGTAACCTATAGGTGTTAATTCAAAATGAATAGCTCAAGGAGTTTAAGGAAAAGTTAGATATATGTATAAATAAATATATATAATATATATATATTAATATATTATATATATATATATATATATATTATATATATATATATATATATAATATAAATATATATTATATGATATATATGTTATATGGATATGGGTGTTGCGTGTGCGGCATAGGTAGTGTGTGTGTTGAGTAAACAGCATACAAAGGTGTTAAAAAGAGTTTCAGGAGTATTAGGAAGCCAACACATTGAGGAGAGCCACATAACGAATTACGAAACTAAGGATAAATTTAAAAGGACAGTTTATAGGTATTATTATTATTATGATTTATTTTTTATTATTATTATTATTATATTATTATATTATTCATTATTATTATTTTTTTTAGATATTAATATTTCATTATTATTATTATATTTTTATTATTATTATTATTATTATTATTATTATTATATATTATTCATTATTATTATTATTATCATTACTAATACCGATTTTTATTTATTATTATTATTATTATTATTATTATTATTATTATTATTATTATTATTATTATTATTATTATTATTATTATTATTATTATTATTATTATTATTATTAGGTTTCGTCGTTATGATTGGAAGTACGACTGGAACGCGACAAATAAGTAGTATGTGTGTTGTTAGAAATGTACATAGTTATTTAGTAGTAGCGATAGGTATATATTATTATTATTATATTATTATTAATTATTATTATTATTTTTATTATTATTTATTATTATTATATTATTATTATTTTATTATTATATTATTATTATTATTATTATTATTATATTATTATTACATTATTATTAATTATTATTATTTTATTATTCATTCTTATTCATTATTATTACTATTATTATTATTATTATTATTATTATTATTATTATTATTATTATTATTATTATTATTATTATTATTATTATTATTATTATTATTATTATTATTATTATTATTATTATTATTATTAATATATTATTATATGATATTATTATTATAATTTTTATTATTATTTATTATATTCATTATTATGATTATTATTATTATTATTATTATTATTATATTATTATATTATATTATTTTATTATTATTATTATTATTATTATTATTTTTTATTATTATTATTATTATTATTATTATTATTATTATTTATTATATTATTATTATTATTATATTATTATTTTATTATTTATTATTATATATTGTTATTATTATTATTTTATTATTATTATTATTAATTATATGATTATGATGATTATCGGTGTTATTTATTTATGATGCACTAGTGTACATTAAATATTGTTTCGATCATTTTTTATGATTGCAGGGGATCGAGCCTGGGATCGAATCTGTGATCGAATCTGGAGGCGACGTCAAGTCTGGGGACAAGGTCAAGTTTGAAGGATACAATCGATTTTTGAGGCCAAGGCTACAACTAATTTGCCGACTAAGGTTACGACTGAAGTTAAGGGCCAAGGTTAAACCTTAATTTGGACACCAAAAAAAACTAATCGAGTTACGGAATACCACCAAACCGGAGGTACACACAGGTTACGTGTCATTTCGGATCAGGTTGACTCATATACTCAGGACTTATATAAGGATATAACCTATTGACTAATATGATAAGGTCAAGGTTAGAGGATAAAACTACGTAGTCATAAAAGGAGTAAAGGACATCTTCCAAAGGACTAACGTCAGAGCAGACGACGATATTTTGAAGGAAGTATTGTTTTGAGCTAAATTTAAAACACTTTAAATTTACAAATAAAGGAATATTGATTTATATTGTTCATGACATATTTTATTGATTTATGACATTAATGTATTATATTTAGGATTAGGTTGGTAATAGGTATTAATAGATTTAATTTCTCAGTTATAGGTAGCTAGGATTGATTAAAGGAACAACTTATTTATTCATATTTATTTATTGTATATAAAAGAAAAGCCAAACTGTGTCTTTCAACCCTTTTTGTCTCTCATTTCACCATTCCAGGAGAGGTCACTGTAAAGAACGGAACCTTGCCTCTAGCATAAAAGTATATCAGGTGCATTGGTGGTTAATACAGAAACAACATTTTCATTTCACTAGTGACTCGTGAAAATTTGCAGAGGACCAATCGCCGGTGGTGAACGAAAAAGGAGAAAAAGGAGGACAATAAAGGAATTAATTAAGGTAAAGAACATTTTTTTTCTCCTCGGTTCTGTTTTGGTTAAAAAAAAATTATATATATATATATATATATATATATATATATATATATATATATATATATATATATATATATATATATATATATATATATATATATATATGTATATATAATATATATACATAATAATAATATTATAATATAATATATATATATATATTAAGTATATAATATATATATATATATATATATATATAATAAGTAATATATATCTATATATATATATATTTATATATATATATTAAAAAAAATAATATATATATATATATATATGTAGGGTATCATTTTTTTTCATGACATAATTGAGAATTTCTTATTTTTCTTTTCAAATTAAAGGATAAATTTTTTTTTTGTAATAAGGTAAAAGTAGAAGAACTGAACAATAAGTTTTGTTGTTTATGTTGAATAGGAAAATTTAGTTGGATATCGAGGAAGTTTATAAACAAATTTTTATTTTTTGGGTGGATATATTTGTTGGTCTGCGAGATCCTTTTTCTTTTGTTCATGCTTGCCGCAATTGTTAAGGAAGAGGAAGAAAGAAGATTATTTTTTTTCTTTTGGAATTTTTCACGGTTTACACAGTCGATTGTAGCAAAGGAGGATTCCCGGACTATTGAGGATTCTTACAAGGACATTAAGAAATTGTGGTATATCTTTTGGCTCTGGTTTTGAAATAATAAAGGAATTTTTGTAATATTAGAATATATTATATATATATATAAATAATATATAATCATATATTTATTATATATATATTTTTATATTTTTTATACTATAATATATAATATAGTTATATATATATATATATATATATATATATATATATATACGGTATTTTTTTGTGTTGGTTTTCATTAACTTATTTTTCTTTCCTTTTTAAAATGGGACCTTCATAAGAGCAAGGTGATAAGGGTCAATATGGAGGAGACAAAGAAGCCTACCGAAGAACTGAGCCAATTGAGTAACTGGAAAATTTAAGTAATCCATAGCACAACATGAAAATTTAGATGTAGATCGTATGACAAAGTATTGAAAGGGATATTACAGGCTCTGGAAAGCAGAAAGGAACCCCCAAAAGTAGAGCAGAAAAGTGAGGTAACAGAGGTTACAAATACAGGACAGAAGATTGAACCTGTAGGAAATGTCAATATAAAGAGTGAATCTTAACGTAAAGAATAGAGTGAGGATCGAGGAACAGGCTTACCAAGAATGGGGGTTGATCCGTGATCGAAGTGTTAAGAAGAGGGACAT
>JABUQX010046266.1:40000-43190 GCA_015478945.1 Trachelipus rathkii | reverse complement strand
CGGTAGTACTTCGTTCAATCAATTGGGTGTTTAACCGTTTCGCATTTTATCGTGAAACGCTTTCGCGCTTTCGTCCGGTGTTTGATAGAAATTTACATATATTTATATATATATATATTTATATATATAACTTTATATATATATATATATATATATATATATATATATATATATATATATATATATATACAGAGATATATATATGGCAGGTCGCCTGAAGAACTTCCTAGCATATATATATATATATATATATATATATATATATATACATAGCTATATACATATATATATATATATATCATATATATATATATATATATATATATATAGTAATATTGATATATATGTATATATATATATATATATATATATATATATATATATATATATATATATATATATATATATATATATATATATATATATATATATATATATATATATATATATATATATATGTTTATATATATATATATATATATATATATATATATATATATATGTGTGTGTGTGTGTGTGTGTGTGTGTGTGTGTGTGTGTGTGTGTGTGAGAGAGAGAGAGAGAGAGAGAGAGAGAGAGAGAGAGAGAGAGAGAGAGAGAGAGAGAGAGAGAGAGAGAGAGAGTAGTACAATTTTAATGTCCAAAAAGAGGAGAGAGAGAGAGAGAGAGAAGAGAGAGAGAGAGAGAGAGAGAGAGAGAGAGAGAGAGAGAGAGAGAGAGAGAGAGAGAGAGAGAGAGAGAGAGAGAGAGAGAGAGAGAGAGAGAGAAAAAGAGGAGGGAGAGAGAGAGAGAGAGAGAGAGAGAGAGAGAGAGAGAGAGAGAGAGAGAGAGAGAGAGAGAGAGAGAAACGTAGAATACAAAATCTGATATGTATTTTGCAAGGTGAAAGATAATTTAAATTGTGCAGCAATCAGAAAAGGGATTTAGAAGAGACGAAAGTAGAATTCAATCCTTTTTCGACTCCTTTCAATCCCATTTGGGAAGATCCATTTCAAGTTTTTGTCCGAAAAGCCTTGTAAGTGTAAATGTAAGTGTCTATGGACAAATGTAAGTGTCATAGTGAATGTGTGTATAAGTATCATAGTGAATGTGTGTGTGTGACCGCATGTGTATAAGTGTAAATGTAAGTGTCTATGGGTAAAATGTAAGTGTCATAGTGAATGTGTGTATAAGTGTCATAGTGAATGTGTGTATATGTGTAAGTGTATGTGTGTGTGTGTGTGTGTGTGTGTGTGTGTGTGTGTGTGTGTGTGTGTGTGTGTGTTCTAAATAATAATAACAATAGGCATGAAGTAAATAACACTAAAGTATAATAAAAATAAAATAATAAAAATAATAAAAATAATAATAAAAATAAATAAAAATAATAATAAAAATAAATAAAAAGTATTAAAACAAAATAAAAAACATAATGTTAATAAAATATATGAGTTAAAGCAGTAAAGCAGAAAGTTAAAACAGTAAAGCAGAAAGTTAAAGCAGTAAAGCAGAAAGTTAAAGCAGTAAAGCAGAAAGTTAAAGCAGTAAAACATGAGTTAAAGCAGTAAAGCAGTAAAACAAAAGCATACTAATCCCCCCTTGGTGTTAGGTCACACCTCTATTGATTTACTGATTTACTGCTTTAAGGTATGTAATGTTAATGAATATGTGAGTTAAAGCAGTAAAACATATGAGTTAAACCATATAAGCCCAGAATTAATTTATGTTTTAAAAACATGAAAGATTAAACAGTAAAACAGAAAGTTAAACAGTAAAACATGAGTTAAAAAGCAGTAAAGCAGTAAAACAAAAGCATACTAATCCCCCTTGGTGTTAGGTCACACCTCCCATTGATTTTACTGATTTACTGCTTTAAGGTATGTAATGTTAATAAATATGTGAGTTAAAGCAGTAAAACATATGAGTTAAAGCAGTAAAACATGAGTTAAAGCAGTAAAACATGAGTTAAAGCAGTAAAACAGTGTAAAACAAAAGCATACTAATCCCCCAGGTGTTAGGTAACACCTCTATTGATTCTGATTACTGCTTTAAAGCGCTGTAATGTTAATGTTTTTAATAAAATTTCGTACAGGTGTAGTAAAATAAAATGTTTACATATATCAGGCACTCTGGTTTTCTTTTTACATACAATTTTTAAAAATTTATAAATTAAAAAGTATTAAGTAAAAGAATATAGTAAGTAAAAATAATGTTAATAAATATATGTGTGTTAAATAAACTAGGTCTGTAATGAGTTACGGTTTTTAGGTTCGCGAAAATGTTTTTAATAAAAAATGCTTAAGCTTGTAAAAATAAAAATAGATGACTTATAGTATACTGCTTTTCATTCGCTCGGCTTGGGTCGCACCTGCGGGTGCGGGTTCGTGGGACTTCAAGCTGAGAGATCATGCTGCGTCCTGGTGATCAGCTTATAGCATAGGTTAGACATTAATATTAACTCTGTTCTTTGATGTAGGGTAGAGATGAGCCATCAAAGATGATTTCATCAAAGATGAATCATCAATATAGATGGTCTCAAAGATGACGGCATCAAAGATGACGTCATCAAAGACGAACCTTCAAAGTTGAGGCATCAATGCTGAGGCATTTATGATGGAGCATCAAAGTTGGGGCATCAATGCTGAGGCATTTATGCTGGGGCATCAAAGTTGAGGCATCAAAGTTGAGGCATCAAAATATCGAGTGTGTGAGTGTAAGTGTAAGTGCATCTGCGTGTGGGTGTGAGTGTAAGTGTATATGGTTTAATGTAAGTGTCTATGGAGAGTGTAAGCGCTTATAAGTGTCATAGTGTGTATAAGTGTTAGAAAAAGACTAACTCATAGTAGGAAGCATCCTAGCAGTTTGTAATATACACCAATCGAATCCTCATACCTTATAACCTAGGGGTAGACACCCATATTAGGGCTATTCGGGGCTCAGGGAGGCTAGAAAGACTTGAAAAAGTGGCACTCAGTTGGCACTATGTGGCACTCACTTGGCACTATGTGGCACTCACTTGGCACTCATTGGCACTCACTTGGCACTCATTGGCACTCATTGGCACTCACTTGGCACTCACCTGGCACTCACCTGGCACTCATCTAATACTCATAGAACACTAATAGAACATCACTAGGTACTTCTTACGGTGATTGGGAACCATCAAAGCCATCAAGTCAGCGTGGGCAAAAAATTGACCCATGGTATATAA
>JABUQX010046266.1:30000-32500 GCA_015478945.1 Trachelipus rathkii | reverse complement strand
GTGTTTGATAACGGGAGTATCTGGAGGGAGGCGGGGGCGGGGGCGGGGGCGGAGTGTGTTGTATGTTAGAATAGCACATGACTGGTGTAAATTTTTTCCTTCTTGGTGCAGGTGGTTGTTGCAGTGTTTGATGTAGGAGGTGGTCTGTTGAAAGTGATTTGCTGCAAAATTGGCAGGCTATCATGTCAAGATGGGTCTCTATAGGTAGAATTTTTGTTTCGGTTTGCAAGTGGTGGATGGGTGTGGAATTGGGAGGCAGCCTGTTATTACTCTAAGAGCTTTGTTTTGAATGACCTCTAGTTTTTGGATGTTGGATTGTGATATCGTGGGAATCCAGGTGGGCAATGAGTAGTTTAAGATTGGAAGGATGTATTATTGTCTGTATACTAATGTGAGGCATTCTTTGTGTTGATAAAAATTTGTTCCGGTTAGTGTATTCATCGCATTCAATTTATGTGTGGCTCTAGAGGTAATGTTGTTTATGTGTGTGTGTGTGGCTGGGGGATTGTCATTTGTGTATAGAAAGTTAAGCCAAGGATGGTGGATTGCTTAATGAGTGGAAGTTTGTTGCTTGAAAGGAAAACTTTTGAATGTGTGTTTAACTCTTTTTTTTTTTGTTTGGTGTGAGTAATGTGATAGGAGAATTTTGAGGAGAGGATGTTATTTTGTTTGTTGACAGCCATTGCTCCAATTGGTTTGCATATTGTTGCAGTTTTTGTCTTTCTGTATTTATAGAGGGACTTTGAGTTGTGATTGTTAGGTTATCTGTATAACTATGGATTTTTATAGAGGGTGATGTGGGTTGTGGTAGATCGTGCATAAATAGGTTAAATAGTATTGGTGATAGGATTACTCCCTGGATGGTTGGACTCCATTATATAACTTGTGTGTACGAGAGGTGTGGCGCCCTGTGCGACGACCGGATAGGAAATTTGCTATTTTTCATTGTCATTGATGTTTATTTCTGTTTTAATACTTTGTCTATTAAGAGGTGATGTGGGACTGAGTCAAATGCTTTGTTTATGTCTATTACCACTAGGAGAGTGCGAGAGGATAGTAGATTTTGGTTAAAGCCTGTGAGGATGTTTTGTGTTAGATTGGTAAGTATTGTAGTAGAGGAGTGTTTTTGTCTGAATCCACATTGTGTATCTGAGAGGGGGAAAAGGGGGGCGAGAATCTATTTAGGATTAACCTATCGAGAACTTTATATATAGTAGAAAGAAATGATATAGGTCTGTATGAGGCAGGATCGTTGAGTGATTTATTAGGTTTTAGTATGGGGATTATGTGTGCGTATATCCAAAATTGTGTGATATTGTTGGTTTGCCAAGCAGTGTTGAATATTTGGGTTAGTAATGCTATGGCTTTAGCTTCAAGGTGTTTGAGGTCGATATTGGATATTTTGTCTGGGCCTTCTGCTTGTGAATTTTTTTAGGTTTTTGATGGTGTTTATTACTTCTAGAGCAGGGAATGGAGGGGGCTTCTTGGTGGTTCTTTAATTTTTAAGTCGTTTAGTTGTTAATCTGTTGGTGGAAGTTGTAGGTTTATGGCTAATTTTAGGGTGGTGTGACATTAAGAGATTGCATTGATTTTTAGGGCTAAGGATTTTATCGTTTTGTTTACAGATAACTTCGTGGGTTGGTGGGGACTGTGTTTGTGAAGTGTGTGGATTTTTTTTTATTGTTCGGTATATTTTTTTTGTGTTGGTTTTTGATGTAGTGTTTGAGGGTACTGTTGCCAGATTATATTCTTGTCCGAAGTAATTAAGATGTTTATTCTTTTGTTGATATATATATATATATATATATATATATATATATATATATATATATATATATATATATATATATATATATATATATATATATATATATATATATATATACCCTCAAATATATATATATATATATATAAATATACAGTATATATATATATATATACAGTATATAAAAAATATATATTTTTTTATCTGTGCATACATATATATATATATATATATATATATATATATATATATATATATATATATATATATATATATATATATCACAATAATTGCAAATCATTATATAAATTTTTAACTGTTAATATGTGATATAAAAACTAATCATTTATTTTTAAAGACTTGCGGAAACTGTTAAAAATAAAAGAAAAACTGATTTTCTAGATAAAAATCTTTTGTTTATCTACAATTAAGATACTAAAATAACGTTTTGTTGATTACATTTCGAGTATTAAGGAACATAACAGTGAAGATATATTTGTATTTATTATTATTATTATTATTATTATTATTATTATTATTATTATTATTATTATTATTATTCCTTCTCTCTCTCTCTATCTCTCTCTATATATATATATATATATATATATATATATATATATATATATATATATATATATATATATATATATATATATATATATATATATATATATAATATATATATATATATATATATATACTATATATATATTATCGTAAGAGTCTGAATTG
>JABUQX010046266.1:10000-25000 GCA_015478945.1 Trachelipus rathkii | reverse complement strand
TTGGGAACCGAAGAAAAACTGGATTGAGTCAGTGAACGAATATCTGAAGGAGAGAAAGAGATAAATGTGAGTTTGGCAGAGGCGAGAAAAAGGTGCATAATAGGAGTGAATGGCGGGGTTTTGTATGGGGGTATGGTTGTGGACCACCTGGGCCAATGGATGAACCCTTACATTGACGATTAACTCTAGTGAGGGTTCGTCGCGGTCCCGTGAAGCTCTAGGGTGGATTTTCTGTCTGTGACGAGTTCTCACTAATTTTCGACTTTTGTTATATTCTTCTACTGCTTTTCTTTTCCGATGCATGACACGCACCTTACCCCCAGTCTTGGGGAAACGAGGTAGATAAAGAAAAAAGAAAGAAAGAGATTATATATATATATATATATATATATATATATATATATATATATATATATATATATATATATATATATATATATATATATATATATATATATATGATATATATTATATATATATATATATATATATATATATATTTTAATATAGGAAGCAGCACATATATTGGTTTCTATACCAAATATTTGAAGTAATGCCAAAAATCCTTAAGCTTCATCCATATCAGTAATACTCAAACCAATTTGAAGTTGAAATGCTTCAAAAAGTGTTTGTTTGCCATCAAAATAATTATTCAGTGCATTAAAATTTGGCAGCTAAGAAGGCAGGCTGTCGTAATTCCTAGGATTGTGGATGACATCAAGTGTCCCCTTGAAACTTGGTTCATTCCTTCAGTTTTTTCAAATTAAAGTTAAAATGATTTGGTCTATCAATTAACAATATTTTAAACTGCCCATCAGAAAAATCTAAATAGCTTAAAATTTTAATATTTTTTTTGAAAGGAGAAACAATAGACAAAGTTGTGTAAACATTTTTATATATTGTATTTATATCACAATTTTACAGTATATATATATATATATATATATATATATATTTATATATATATATATATATATATATATATATATATATATATATATATATGTAACTATTTATATTTGCTATATATATATATATATATATATATATATATATATATATATATATATATATATATATATATATATATATATATATATATATATATATATATATATATATATATATATATATATATATATATATTCTTTGGGTTTACAAAAATTACAAAACCATTATTGTAAGTTTCCATTATTAATTTTTTTATATGTATATACATTAAAAAAATTTCATGCCTGCAAAATAAAAAAAATAAAATATATATATTACGATATACGAATACGTGGCACAAGTACACAACGGTGTACAAATATTAATTACCTGATACAAGTGTAATGGATGTAATGTAATGGATGTAACTCTTTCATGGGAGGGGATTTGAAAACAACAACAAAAAACAGTTTGTTTCTCAACTATATAATTTTTAGCATTTATTTTATCAAAAAAATAAAAAGGGTAAGTTCCTCCTAAAAAAAATGGGGGTTCCTGCTTCTCAGCATTACTTTTTTTAGATTTTAATATTTTACATATAAAAAAAAGAAAACAAAACAAAAATTTGGTTACTTTGAAGATACTAACACTAAGATTAAATGACTGTCGCAGAAGAAGATCAAGAATAAAGAAACATCACTCAACAGAATATAACCTTCGAAAGGTTGATCTGCTTCTCCTCTGATCTTACTCCGCGTCAATTATATGAATTTGGTACACAAGATATATAAATATAATATATTGTAAAATAAAATTTCTTTATTTAAATATATATACATAAATATAAATATATATATTTACACATTTCTAGATTCAACTCTTTATCCATTTTCAGTGGAGGTATTATCAATAAATCGTTAATTATTTGTGTTATTACTAACAGTTTGGGAAGGCCGTCCTTTCCTTCTTCGTCGTCCAATATGAAGAACGACTTTGCCAGTTTTGATTTCTTTAAATGCCTGAATAGCTTCTAGGTGAGAACAGCCGTGCAGAGGCTTAGCATTAATAGCCAAGATCTCATCACCTGCAACAATAGGAAAAGAAAATCTTAAATTTTATATCCAGAAACATTCACTATTAAAATGAATGACCAACCTTGATGCCTCTATCACGATTTTGCTACATCAGTTTACCATGAATGGTTTTGTACTAACACTATTTTATTTTTTATTTTAAGGAATCAATAAAATTTCCTATCCCCATAGAAAGGAAAATACTTATAACCTTTTCGATTTCTATCAAATTTAAAAAAAAAAAAAAAAGAAAGAAAAAAAAAAAAATAGCAAAATTCCTATTAATTTACTCAAAAGAAAAAGAAAAAAAACACATTACAAACTTTCATATACATAATACAAATACAGACATTATATATATATATATATATATATATATATATATATATATATATATATATATATATATATATAATATATATATATATATATATATATATATATATATATATATATATATATATATATATATATATATATATATATATATATATATATATATATATATATATATATATATATATATATATATATATATATATATATATATATATATATATATATATATATATATATATATATAAATATATATATATATATAAATATATATATGCTATATATATATATATATATATATATATATATATATATATATATATATCGGTATAGAATATATAAACCCAATAACGCTCCTTCTAAATCTACTCCCTCAAATATCTTCATACACACTATAATACAATTCCTTCTGTGTTCTCAACCGTGTATAATTATTCTCTATGCCTCAATGATAAAAGAGGATAAGTGAACCAATTCAACTTACGCCCCCGCCCCCACTCTTCTTTCGACCCCCCTCTTAAGAAGCAACAATGACTCATGGACTATGATATGAAGCAAATCGCAACAATATAAAGCAAATCGAGAAGAGATCCTCAGTCTATTTTTATTTCACATTTATCATTGTCACTTGAAAAATGAAGAAGAAGAACGCTTTCATTATCCCTACAAGTGAATCGATGCATTTTTCCCTCGAAAGATTCAATTCTCAGTTCACTACTAAAACTCGCGAAATTATCATTATTATCTAATGTTACAAACAAACTGGTTCAAAGAAAACAAACAACAAGAAAAATAATACTTACCTTCTTGTAGAGATCCCGATAACGCTGCTTGCCCTTGGGCAAAAACTGTTTTCACAAAAATACCCAATGAACCCCGTGGGGTATCGGTGCCGCCGACGATGCTAAACCCGAGGGATCTGTGCCCAGGACCCTTTTCAAAAGTGACTGTTCGAATCTGGAAACTCACTTCCTTCTTATGTCGAGGCAAAGTGCAGAAACTTGGTTGCTAGAATATATATATATATATATATATATATATATATATATATATATATATATATATATATATATATATATATATATATATATATATATATATATATATATACTATATATACTATATATATATATATATATATATATATATATATATATATATATATATATATATATACGTGTGTGTGCGCGTTCTGTGATAGTATTAAAAGCAATAAACATGCTACGTACCGAAATTTTTACAATGGAAAATTACCATAAAATACCTACAGGGTAAACAATGATAAAGGCAACACACATGTTCAAAGGGTTGGATAAGCAGTGCTTATATATATATATATATATATATATATATATATATATATATATATATATATATATATATATATATATATATATATATATATATATATATATATTAATATATTTTTCTACATATATATATATATATATATATATATATATATATATATATATATATATATATAATGCTTGGCTGTTTGATATAATTTACTTTTCATCTTCAACAAATATACAAACAAGCACTATTATTATTATTATTATTATTATTATTATTATTATTATTATTATTATTATTATTATTATTATTATTATTGAGTTTTAGTATTATTCAAAATTCTTAATATTTGTTCAATTAATCGGCAAAATAATCGGCGAAATTTGCCGATGACGATGACGATGACGACGTAAAAAAAATATGTTCATTTTCGCATCTTCATCTTTCAATGCTCGGGGTTATGTCAACCTTTGACATAATATTACAGGCTCCTTCCTCTCTTCTATTTCAAATTTACAAATAAACGCATATCTTCGGGCTATTTATGCCCTTGTAGTAAAAACATAGTGCCTTGAGTAATGCTTTTGTGTGTGTGATATATATATATATATATATATATATATATATTATATATAAATCAACAATATATATATATATATATATATATATATATATATATATATATATATATATATATATATATATATATATATATATATATATATATATATATATATATATATATATATATAAATATATATATATATATATATATATATATATATATATATATATATATATATATATATATATATATATATATATATATATATATATATATATATATATGTGTGTGTGTATGTGTGTGTGTGTGCATCTGTATGTGTGCGTGCGTTTGCTTTCCAGATTGTCACGGTTTCCATTTATGGTTTCGAAAGAAAACTGTCCCACTCCTGTTTGCCTAATCTTGTGGTCCTCCCCTTCATGATTCTAAAGAATTACCTTTACTCACAATCGACATTACCAGATCTAATGTGTCCTAAAAGTATGTATTTCTGTGGCCAGGTAAGAAAAATATTCAATGCTTTTACAGTTGTCCTTTATGAATTAGAACCTATAAACTCTCTTCCAATATTAAATTTTTTATTATGTGGTGATTTCGATTCCAATATAACTAATAGCAGTCATAAAAATCAATTATTTTCTTATAATAATAAATGTTATTTGGGGTTTATTAAAGTATTATCTTTTATGGCTTCCAAAATCTGGAGGATAAAATGTTAAAATGGCGGGTTTAAAAGAATAATAAAATTCTGCGTGAAAGAAATATCTTACATTAAAAAAAAAAAAAAATTCGTATAATCACAGCTGGCTTTCTCCCTCTCTCTCTCTCTCACCGTCTAGAGTTCATTTCCAATTCAAATATCGTCATGGACGCAACACAGGAGGAAACGTCGTCAAGCCCCAAAAATAATAGACGCGAAGGCACACGACCTCAAAACCGGTTTTGAATACCGGGAAAGGTCTTGGGGGAGGCCAACAGGAAAGGAGGGAAGGAATAAGGAAAACGGGGGATGTCTCGATGAAGTACGAAGACAAAAAAAAAAACTCGCTAAATATCGAGAGTATTAGCTCGTTAACATGTTACACTACAAAAAAACAAACCTCCTCCCAAAAATAATAATAAAATAAAACGTTCCCGTAGTTGTCTAAAAAGGGTATTGAAAAATTTATGTTTACCCTTCCCGAAACTACGAATAAATACGACCAAGACGAAATCCGGCAAAACGCTCCAGTTCAATGGATCAAAAGGTCGTATCAAGGAATAAAGGTTCAGACCTTATTTAAACCAAAATCAAGGAAACGCGAAAAATGATCCGTTTGTCAACAAGTTCAAGGAAGGATTTATTTAAAAAAGTTTTATCAACAAATTCAAGCAAGGTCACAAACCCGTAAATACAAATGATGTAGGTTTCTAAATATTTTTATTATTATTATTATTATTATTATTATTATTATTATTATTATTATTATTATTATTATTATTATTATTATTATTATTATTATTATTATTATTATTATTATTATTAGCAAAAACATGGCAATATCATGTTTACTTTTCCATAAAATATGACAAAGTTTATTTTTTTTATTTTTAAGGTATATTTATAAAACAGACCATCTATAATATATATATATATATATATATATATATATATATACTATATAATATATATATATATATATATACTTACTACTCTCCCCTCTCCTCCTCTATATATATATATATATATATTCATATTACATTAAATTAAGTTTACTGAAAAAATCCCTACTGCATTATTATATGCGGACAATGGCAAATATTAATTAAAAATAATGAAGAGTATTTAGAACGTCTTTACAATACTGGAATATGATGATCTCAATGGACCATATATATATATATATATATATATATATATATATATACTAACCTAGTATATATATATATCTATATATATATATATTTTTCTTTAACTAAATATTTATATGTAATAACATATATATATATATATATATAACTTATTTATAAAAATATATATATATATATATATATATATATATATATATATATATATATATATATATATATATATAAAAGAAAAGAAGGATGTGGTCACAACTTGTAACCTTTTCTGTGAATATATCGATAATTTGATCACACATAAATATAATTTATTAACATTTTAAATCATCTATGGAAAATGATTGTGCACACCGCAAAATTGTTTATTATTATTGTAATAAAAGGAATTGCAGTAGAATGTGGATTGATTTACTTTTATTATATATTTGACGGCAATATATTCCGTATGAGGATTTTAAAAAGTTAGTCCCCCACCCCCTTTGTTTCAATATTATTATTCATATCTGTGAATGAATCAAAATTGGACAAATATTATGAATGGAGAGAAATTGCGATCCTGAATATGAATATATTACGAGTTATTACTTGGTGTATTTATAAGCTGGGCATGGCCCGTGTCTTTGCCTCGTGAGACATAGTGGCTGAAGCGGCGAAAACAATAAGGCAGATATGCTTTTGAAAGTTATCAGGTAAATTTTATATTTAAAAGTAACGAGAGGAAACAATTACCGGTAGAATGTTTCAATAAGTTATAAATACAAACTAGATACTTTTAGCATCAAAAATAGGTAAGAACTAAGTAAAGTGAAAGTCAAAATCTGGGAAACTGACACACAGCAGAAATGAAATGAGACATACGTACGTTAGACATCGGAAGATAAAAAAAATCTAGAAGGAAGAAATGGTTCCAAGACCGGATAAAAAAAAGTTTTCAGCAAAAAATGTCAAATGAAACAATGTTGTATTAAAAATATTTGAAGACCAAATCACATGACGACGTAAAGCTAAAAATAAAAAATGGAGACTCAAGAAGGCTTGATTAAGTACATTCTACATACCAAAGACAAGAAAAACCTGAGCTAAAAATAAAGCACACGCACTACACTTCACTAATCAATCTTATTAGGGAAAAATCTATTTTCAAGAAACTGATACAAAGGAATATACAAACAATGAACAATTTATAGAAGGACAAGTCCTGAAAAGAATATTACATAAAAACAGAAGTCAAAACATTAACTAGGCAAACAAAAGCACAGCTTGTAAAAATAAGTTACTAAATTGCAATACAAATAAGATACACGTGGATGAATTAAGGGTTAAAATGTCAAACAATGGATGAGTGAACTAATTTTAAAGAAAGCAAACATTCATCAATCAATTATTTACACACAGGTAAAAAATTTAAATTATAATGGCTGTGTGTGTGTGTGTGTGCGCGCAGGTATATATATATATATATATATATATATATATATATATATATATATATATATATATATATATATATATATATATATATATATATATATATATATATATATATATATATATATATATATATATCAGCCTCCCCTCGGCTCCACACTGATAGGGGTGGGGTACGCAAACATGCACCCAAAACAAAATAGTTATGTAGAAAAAGTCTCATACCCTTAACCACGGGCTCGTCGCAGCCAAAATTCATCCTTGTCAGGGTTCATCCCCATGGTCAGATTCACAACCATGATCCCTCACGAAACCACACCATTCCTCTAGCCAATTTAACATTCCTTTCCTTCCGAGACACTATTACTGACTCAATCTACTTTTATTTTAGTCTCAAAGCCGGTAGTTTCACAACATACTACCCACTATACAACCGCTTGGCCTTAACCAATCGACTATCATCCATCCTTTCCATATGATCAAACCAATTTTGTACATTCTCTTTTATTTTTTTCAGAACACCACACAACTCCCTAATACGTTCATTTTTCATTATGCCAATTCTTCTCACACCTAACACGCCGCTAAGATTATCAATCAATACAGACTGCACCTTAGGTCAATACCTCTTATTCCACATCATAGTTTCATTTAAAGAATTAACACCGGTAACACGCACCCTCATGCAGAACCTTAGCAGCACTCAAGACTTAGTCTCCTTGCATTCACTAAATATTTTAATTGTACTACTCACAACTTTCCTGCTACACTCCGCATTATCCATTCAATTTTCCTCCAATATATAACCTAAATATTTAAACTCAAGATACTTGTTCCAGTTGAAAACACCCAACATGATTGTGCACTGTGGACTCTCTTCATCTACCACTATCACCTTGCTCTTATCTACATTTGCTTTTAAATCCCTCTTTTTACACACCCTCTCAAACCATTCTACCAATTTTCTCAAACTTTCATCAGATTCACAACACAAAACCAAATAATCTGCGTACAACAAGAAAAGCCCTCCTCTTTCTCTAAAAGAGCCATTCTCCATCAGTCTAACACCTTCCACTACCACCCCTACCTAAAATTCTTTCATCACCCTATCCATATACAAATTAAATAGCCATTGGGACATAACGCATCATTGTCTCACTCCGCTATTAATATTAAACCATTCACTCTTCACTATCGACATATAGTTTTATTTCCATTCAAAAGCCTACCACCAACACCGAATATCATTAACACCTGCCACAGAGATTCCCTATTAATCAGGTCATACGTCTGTTGCAACTCAATAAAACCTAAATAAAGTTTCTTCTCTCTCATTTTCTCACTGATTTGTTTCAATGTAAAAAAAAATTTGATCTACACATCTTCTACCACTTCTAAATGCACCTTGTTCTTCAGCAATCAACCTTCCAGTCACTCGACATACTCTTTCAACCAAATATCTTCCCTAAAACACCCAATAAACTAATTCATCTGTAGTTCTGCAGCTCCCTTTAGCTACTACCTTTACCCATATACAAGGGTACTATCTCTGTTTTTCTCCAGTCCTCCGGGACTATGCCTTCCACAAATACATTATTACAGAACTTCCATATCCAGACCATAACAATCTCACCTCCAATCTTAATCATTTCACAAGTAATTTCATATATACCAGCCGATTTACCATTCTTTAACTTTCTCACTCTACCTTTTACCCCAATTCCTAATGATTACCTCATCCTCAAAATATCTACTTCTTACACCATCAAACACACACACATTCACTATCACTTCTTCATCACTGCCAATGTTTTGAAATCCTCCTTTCACGCTCTCTTCACGTCCATCTCTTCAGTCACGAAAGCACCATTCCTATTCCTTATTTCATGAAGATTCAGCTTACTCTTAACTTTTTCTACTTTCTTCCAGAGCAGCTTCCTATTCCCTTGTAGATCCCCATTCCTCCTTCCAAACAGTTCATTTACTTCCTTTTTTTCTGCTATATATGAAACTTTAAGGATTCCTCTTTACCTCCTTATAAACTTCCATACACCTTTCTTTAGAAACCTCATCATTGACTTTTAGTATATTCAACCGGGCATCTTATATATATATATATATATATATATATATTAATATATATATATATATATACCGTATATATACTGTATATATATATATATATATATATATAATATATATATTATACTATATATATATATATAATTTATATATATATATATATGTACCTATTGTTACATTGTATAAAATTTATAAAGGATATATGTAAGTGCTACCAAGATTTCTGGTACACAGTTGGAAGAAAACCTTGTATAAGTCCTGTTGTAAAAGCCGAAATAATTGTTGCCTTCTTTCTTGTTGTGTATTATCCAAGGTCACCGAGGTGCCTCTGGCTCCCAAAACGCCTGTGCCAAATGGCATAGAGTTCAGTTAGAAAATGTAGATCAGAGTGCGAACATCTTGACGCTCTCTCGGTCATAAAATTGATAATGGTAATTTTAATTAAAAGTATTTTAAAAACAATTAAATTTTGAACTGTGAAATATCTTAATGTGTGTTCTTGTAAAATAGTCATTAGACATAATTAATAAAGAAATAAATAAAGAACGTTTCACTATTCCAAAGCTATTTTATTATTCGCTATATCAAAGTGATCTCTTGAATAGGGCCAATTAATCATTATAGAGATCAGTCTTTGTACATAGTTTTGGTAAACCCCAGAACGACATCAGTCATTACAACCTTTTGATAAAAAGGGCCAGATAATTATAATAATAATAATAAAAAGTGGTGATTGTCAATGTGAAAAGTGCCAATAAACAAATATAGTGCTAAGTGAAGTGACTCATATACTGTGAAAAATTTTTTGGTAACAAAATAAAGTCTTAGTGCGTTGGTACATAGCTCTCATAAACTTTATTACATAACGATTAGCGTGAAGAATCCCGTTATTTTAAAAGTCGCTAGTCTTGTGAAAAAGAGCTCCATTTTCAAATAATATCACCGGCAAAAAAAAAAAAAAAAAAAAAAAAAAAAAAAAAAAAAAAAAAAGATTAAAGAAACGGGCAGAAGGGACTTTAAGATGCCCAGCCATAAAAAAAGATCTCCCCGGTTTAAGACCGGGAGGGGTAGGGGAAAGTCAAGTACTACACCAAAAGCATCTGCAAAAACTTCGAACGTCTCCCCCGCTTCCCCCAAATCTCCAATTCGAAGAGAAGAAAATTCAAATTCGAACTCCGATGGGGAAGGAAGTCAGGACCTACATACCCCGCTACGAGCAAGATCTGTTACCCCCACAGTCTCCCCCTCGTTGGGAGGGACTCCAAAGACCAGTCTGCCTATTGGCGCTATTCCAAAGTTAGATTTGCGTAATATGATGACTTGGTTACACACTACGATTACCGTTTTCAAACTTAATGGAGTGGATGATCCAAAAGAACGCGTAAGAATATTGGCTTCCGTCCTTCCCCATGATATCGTAGCGACCATCAAATTTCCATTGGGGGGAGATTGCTTTCAAAAGTTAATTGCCTCGATCGAGGAAGCATACGCCCCCAATCTTAGAAGTCAAATCAGTGAGATTTTCAAAAAAGGAAGAAAAAAAGAAGAACTCCCTTCAGTTTATTTGGCAAGAGTCCGTGATGTTATGGGAAGAATAGGATTTGATCTGCTTGCGGAAAACAGTGCTCCTTTTGTTCATGAATTGTTTATTAACGAGCTTCCATCTCGCATACAAGAAAGTTTAATGACTCTGGCAGACGATAGCAGTCTAGAAAAAATTACAAAAGTAGCAGATAACTTATATAAGAACTTTTATAGGAACGACTACGAAACCCCCTGTGAGAGAAAGAGGGAGAGAATATTGGGGGGCGGTAAATCATCTTCAAGGAGAACAGTTCCCAACACACGAGAGAGAGGCTCATATGGAGAGAGTCGAAATACAAACAACAACAATGATCCTCAAGTTTCAGAAGAGGCTAAAGTAAACAAAGAATTCTTTCGAGAGATGAAAGGGCTTCTCAAGTCTCTCACCAAAGTCGCTGGGCAGCTGAGTGAGGCCGCTGCCAAACCGACTCGTACAGAAGAACAACCATCATTTCAAAATAGAAGAAATGCTCCTAGAGATCGTAAACAAGGCAACACTGTAAATGCTGAGTTGCTAGGAGAGTTATGTAAACCACACTCCAGATACCTCCATAGAAGTTACACCTGTCATTCGGAATTTTGTCCTATGTATTCTTTGGTATTCCCGCCAAATGGAGAAAGTCAGCCAGCCCATGTGTCAAACCCCCAAATGAGGCCGGGAAACGCGTCAGAACCCCCCTCGCACAGGAGTTAAGGGGGGAGGTGAATATTTTAAATGAAAATGGTCGTATTGTTAATTATGGGGATTCTGCTATAGTAAATAATTTGCATGCGTCTAATAGTAGGTTTAATAATAATATTAATATGAATAATAATAGGTATGTTTGGTATTCTAAGGGGTATAATAATAATAATAATAATAATAAAGAAATAATTAAAAAAAAAAATAAAATAAAAATAAAAATAAAATAAATTAATAATATAATAATTATAATAATAATAATAATAATAATAATATAATATAATAATAATAATAATAATAATATAATGTCAGCTTTGATAATTTTAAGAGTAACGAGCAAGGTGCTCACTGGCATGTACAAGAAGGTCATCCTTCTTCCAAGGAAGCTCTGAGTATTCTGACTATTGACAAGAGTATCGATGTGACCCATACGATACCCACGCTGGCTTATAGCGGCTCACAAAATATATTATTACGGATGCTCCTACTGGAGAAAATCAGGTCATAAATAATTTGTCTGTATTAAATAATGTAAGAAATTATAAACTTTATACAATTGTTGATAAAATATCAAAAAGAGTCTTTATTATCGACTCAGGTAGTGAGATCAATTTACTCCCTATGGATGGAGACCTGAATGTATCGATTATTGGTCAAATTAAAGCAGCAAATGATACCGTAATTGACATATACTCGCGCGAAATTGTTACAATTGATTTTGGTTTAAAGAGAACTTATGATGTAGAATTTTTAACAACTAAATTGCCAATTTGCATATTAGGTATGCCGTTTTTAAAAAAATTTTCGTTTAATATTAATTTTGAAACAGATATGTTAACTGATACTCAGAGCAAGAATGTATAAATTTGTGTGATAAAACGATTTGTAGAGATAAGGCTTTTATTCATACTCTCTCTCAATTTTCTTCTTCTGTAGCTACTAATGAACTTTTTAGTGATATACCTATAGTTAATAATCTGGTAGTTGAATTTAAACATTTATTTATAAATGCATATTTACCGGAAAATTTTAAGGCTCGGGAAGAGCAGCTTAAAGCTTGGGATGATTTGTTCCGAGAATTTGGGGGAGTGGGGAACGCCGATTCGAAACTTAAGAATAGAAATGGTGGGGGGGATACCTTTGCTTTACGTGGGGGGGAGGAGACGAGCATTCCAACTGCTATCTTGAAGGAATTAGCTTCACTGTTTCCTTATAAAACTAATATAAGCGGAGTCCCAATAAAACTTAAACCGCGTCGTATTCCTCATAAATTATTCGAACAAACAAAGAGGGAGCTATTAAATTTAGTAAAAGCGAAAGTTTTAAAGAGAGCACCGTCGCAATGGAGTTTTCCCATCAGCGTGTTGGAAAAAAGTGGGGGAGGGGTACGAATCGTGTGTGATTTTAGGAAGCTTAATTCAGTTGCAAAAGAGGATGTATTTGCTATGCCGAATATAAATGATATATTTAGTGGGCTTCATGGGACAAAGGTATTAAGTAAGCTTGACGTCACGAACGCGTACTATTTACTGCCTTTAGCAGAAGCCGATCAACATTATTTTACTATTAGTACAATGATCGGAAATTTTTCTTTTAGACAATTACCGATGGGATTTAAAAATTCGAGTTCATGTTTTATGAGATTTTTAACTATATTACTTCAAGGCATTCCCGGTGTACACGTGTATTTAGACGATATTTTGATAGGGACCAAAGATTTATCAGACCACGTGATGGTACTTAAACAAGTATTTGAGAGATTAAATTATTTTAAAATTTGTTTAAATAAAAAAAAATGCGAATTTGGGGTAAAAAGGTTAAGTTATTTAGGTTTTGATTTGACGGAAGAGGGGCTTGCGCCATTATCTGAAAAAGTTAAGGAAATAATTAATGTTCCTCGGCCGGTAACCATAAAAGAAGTACGTTCGTTTGTTGGCCGAATTTCCTTTTACCGTCAAAATATACCGTGTTTTACAAATCTAACGTTGCCTTTGTATAGTTATTTAAAGGGAAAGAATAGCTCTAATAAAAAAATCACGTGGTCTCCCGAGGCTGAGAAGTCTTTTGTAGATGTAAAACAAGCGATTCGTCACGCCTCTCGGCTCAGGTTTCCAGCAGTTGATGCGCCTCTCAAAGTGTACATTTATGCAAATCATAAAGCTTTTAATACGGTAATTATGTCTGACGATGAGAATGGGACTCCTTTTGCTTTTTATAGTGGGTCTTTTAATACAACAGAAAAAAGATATTTGCCAGTAAATAAGCTTTTATTGGGGTTAACGAAATTATTCAAGAAATATGGTTCAATTTTAGCGGGAAAGCATGTACGTATCTGTACGTGTTCACGGGCGTTTGTATATAAAATAAATCATGCTAATGATGTACAAAATTATAATGCTAGGGAATTGAGGGAACTCGCTATTTTGAGTACTTTTAATATCACGATGGAGTTAATTACCGAAAATCAAAATGCGTTATTAAAATATTTACTTGCGAATAATATTGCCGAGATGAGGATGAGGTAGGAGAAGATGCAGGTTCAAATAGTGTAGTCTGTGACTCCGCCCACCGCTTCACGACAGCCAATGAGCAATCGGCTGAGAATACTATAGCGACTGACGTAGGTGCTATTAACTTGGTAATGAATGGAAACGCGCCGATCGATCTCTCGGTTAGAAATGAAGGCTGCAGCCGCACTGAAGCGGCCAAATTGGAAATTTCCAAAATAAATTTAGTAACCACGTTTGATAAAAATGCAAAAATATTATTCTCGCATTTCAAGCGAGATTTGGACTTTGAAGAAATTAGACAGCACCAACAGTCAGATAAATACCTTAATGATCTGATGGCGAAGAGAGAGAAAACAACTTTGAAGTTAATAAGGCAGAATTCTTTTATAACAAAAAGGAGGTAGAATTAGTGGTCGATGTCTCTTTAAACTATTCGCGCGTTTTTGTGCCGGAAAAGAGTGTGCAGAAGGTAATTAGCGAATACCACAATAAAGGACACTTGGGTGTGAATAAAACCCTCCTGAGCATAAAAAATGAATTTGTGTTTCAGCACATGCATAAAAAAATAAAACAGTTTATCCGCACGTGCTCAGCATGTCAAAAAAATAAAACCGTACCAGGCATAAGTCCTGATTACGGTGTTTTTAAAGAAGTGACGAAGAAGTTTCA